>BLBF01000026.1:3068251-3087331 GCA_015471245.1 Laticauda colubrina | reverse complement strand
GTGACTGGCAAACCAAATACAAGTGGTCCTCGCTTAATAACCGGTTGCTTAGCAAGTGTTCTAATTTATGACTGACCTCCCCAGAGTTACTTGACCTGTTTTTGAGTCTTGACAGCCATGCACACCCACACACATACACACTCCCTTGTAACTCTGCTGGAGCAGGGGATTGGACTAGAAGATGACCTCCAAGATCCCTTCCAGTCTAGCCCTAGATTGCTGTGCTGTTTCAAAGAGTCTTCTGAAGACTCTTGTGTCCTTCCTTCCTCTCCTTTTTTTCTCTCTCCCTCCCTCCCTGCTTCCATGCATCCATTTATCCATTCATATATCTCATTCACTTTCACCGCTCTCTCTTTCTTTCTTTCTCTTTCTTTCTGTCCCTTCCTTCCATCCTCCTTTCTTTGTCTATCTCTTTTCTTCCTTTCTCTTCCTTTCTCTCTCCCTTTTTCTTTCTTTCCTTTTTCTCTTTCCTTTCTTTCTTGTCTCTTCCTTCTTTCTCTCTTTCTCTCTCTTGTTCCCTCTCTCTTTCTCTTTCACCCTCTCTTCTTTCTCTCTCTTTCCCTCTTTCTTTCTCTCCCTCTTTCTCTCTCTTTCTTTCTCTCTCTCTCTATCCCTTTCCTTCCTCCTTCCCTCTCTTCTCCTAAAGCTAGGAGACCCACTTGAAACAAACACACACACACACATACACATCCAACAAAATACTTGCCCAGCAGCATCGCTCATGATGAGAGTTCTTCCTCACCAGTCTCTCAGAGTCCCAGGGACCAGTGTGATTTTCCATTCACTCCTAGTTCCACATTGCTTGGAAAAGCCAGCAGGCAAGGTGAAACATCCTCTCTTCCTCTTTTGGATGGGAACTTCAAGTGAGGCATGCACTGCAGCCTTGCCCACCTGGCTGGCAGCTCTCGGTTAGGCAGCAGTTTGGGCTTTCTCGACTTCCTGCAAACTTACTTTCCTCCCACAGCTGGTGGCAGAGGGAAAGGTGAGGCAGCCAGGGCAGAGCCATCGCTATTTAGTTCCCTGGCAGCCCGCATCTTGTCCCCTGCTCAGATTCTCCTCAGCTGTTGGGGCTCGTGGCTGCTGGGGGGGGGGCAATCAGGAAGAACAAGGCTACTCCACCCACATCGTCCTTCTGCCAGCCGCCTCTCCCTCACTGGGCCAAGCATTTTAGCTGAGTGTGAGAGGCAACCAGGAAGCACCAAACTATGCTGCCCACATCACCCCTGGCAGAGGGAAGGGGCAGCAGACAAAGGAGCAATGCGGGCAGGGCAGCATAGCATCATGCTCCCTGGTCACCCCCCACCCCTAGCAGGTAAGGCCCAGCAACTGTGGAGAATCCAGGTGGGGGCCAAGATGCAGGCTGGTGAGGACCTGAGTAGTGATGGGTCAGCCCTGGCTTTCCTTCCTCTCTGCCACCAGCAAGCCAGGTTAGCTGTAGTCTGGGGACAATGGACGGGGACATTTGCTAAGCCACAAGTGCCACATGCCATGGCACTGGTGGCAAAACAAGCTAGACAAGCAGAATGGTTGGGGTGTGCAAGAACTGCATGCCATGGCACTGGTGACTAAGCAAGCCAGACAGCCAGGACAGTCGGGGGGAAGCTTGCTAGGCCATTGAATGCCATATGGGATGGAACTGCAGTGCTGACAGCTAAGCAATCCAGACAGGGACACAGTTGGGGGTGAAGCTAGCTAGGCTATGAGCATGAGGCAGCGGCAGCATGGTGGTGGCAGCCTAGGCTGGCTCAGGAGTCAATATTCAACTGGGGCTCATCATGGCAGTGGCAGTAAGGGCGAGGGCAGCAGTGGTAGCAAGGTGGTGGCAGCCTAGGCTGGCCCAGAAGTCAGGACTCAACTGGGGCTGGCAGCGGTGGCATGTAGGCAATGTGGGCTTACAGAGCCTCATTCACCAAAGAGATTGTGGCAGAAGGCAGACAACGATGGCTGGCATGTAGGCAAAGACAGACTGCAGGCAGCAATGGTGCATTTCTGAGATTAGTAGGGGTGGGGGAAGAATGCAGTCAGCAATTGTCACGCATGCACGCAATGTCATGCATGCACAATAAGTACTGATTGGGCAGGGAGTGGAGAAGTAGGTGAAGAGGGTGAGGCCAGCCAGGAGCCTGATTTACTGGTTCTCCGAACTAATGAGAATCATAACAACCAATTCTACCAAACTAATCCAGACCAGTAGAATCCCACCCTTGCTTCTGCTACCTCTTTTGGAAGTTTAACTCATTAACTTACTGAAAACTTTTACAAGAAAAACCATGGAATGACAGAAACATTTGCAAAGAGAGATATGAGTAAACCAGCTATCCAACTGGAAGGATGAAGATAAAATATCCATTTAGTATTTCAGATAACAGATAATCAGAGTTGGAAGGGATCTTGTAGGTCATCTAGTCCAAGCAGAAGACCCTAGCAGAAGACCCAAGCAGAAGACCCTACACCATTTCTGACAGATGGGTGTCCAATCTCTTCTTGAATTATTAACAAATAATAGAGTCTGGAGTTTGGAAATGAAAGAAAATGTAAGAAAATGTGCACAAAATTAAACTGTTGTATTGAGACTGATTCTAGCAAAAAAATGCTTAAACTGATAGGAGAAAGGAATATCCAATGACTAGGCAGAGAAGCATAATATGATTTATGTAGTATTTGTGGATAACAGGCATGGAAAGACAATTTAATAAATAGGTTTACTTTTATTTCATTCTGATTTTGTAGATCACTCTATAAAATTAAATGTGTTCATATTGATGGTGTGCAAATCATGTGATTATTCTTTAAGGAATAATAACAGTAAAGTACTATTACAATTAAGAGTTGAGAACAGAATGGTTCAGAACAAGAAAACTTAACAATGAAGTATTCTTCCTATATCCTACAATAAACATAAGAGTGGTAGTTGTAGAAGATACTGTACTTAGAATTAAAAGTTTCAACATGAAAGTTGAAACACTATCAATTCAAGACATAAAGGCCCAAGCAAACAATGACTAGATCTTCTGTGATATCATCTAAAACCACCTACACATTTCTTAATCACAAACATGTCAGAAAACAGAAATAGATAAAAGAGAGAATGCATAGCTATGAATTGTCATTGCTATTTGAATTTGAATTAATAAAATGGGTGAACATTCCAGACTCATACAAGGTAGACAAGTGCTAATGCATTAAGTCCCATGAAACTAATGTAGAGCTTAGAGCTAATTGTGACTTCCATCAAAAAGCCATGCACAAAAATGTGGTCAGTATAGATTAAGTTTAGCAAATCACTAATATTGTATCTAATTGGTCAAGCAATTATAAGATAACAGGTATAAGTATAAACTTAGTTATGGATACATGAAATGGATACATATGAGAAAAGTAAAAAAAGAAATTTGGTAAGAGATTTCTTTTCTCTTATTAGTACTGTGTAGAATTCATGAATATCCCCTATAAAAAGCACCATATATTCATAGTGTGGATATCAGATGAACCCCTTGGTTGGGAGGGCATTCTAATATATTATACATGAACAGTGACTGATTTCATCCCTGGGAACTTGAATCCTGTATCTGGACAACTTCTACCATGCAGTGAAGAATATGCTGAATCAGACTTTATGGGATCATACTTCCTATAAAACCATAAGTGTAAGCCAATAATAGTTTTTAAAGCAAGCTCTTGTACTGCTAATGAAATTAAAATGAAAATCTTTGTCTATGGGTACTCCCATCCCATAGCAGAGTGTAAGAAGTGGCACAGTCTCTCAAATAGGACAAGCTCTGCTTTAAAGAAAAATATGCTGTAAGAAACTTATCAAATAGTTTTACAATTCACAAATGAAAACAAATATATATGTCCCAAGATAATGATGCAAAGTTGAATTTAGGTTGGTCACTAGCGATAAGATTTTACAACTCTTTTCTGGCAATACGAACATGATTGAAATGTTTACAAGACAGTTATCTGAATGTAATACAATGTAATACAGCAAAATCTGATGATTGGAAATTGTCACTGTCACACCTATTTTATTCTCTCTCACCCCCCTCTCTCTTTCCCTCTCTCCCTCCCTCCGTCTCTCGTAGGATTGGCAGCAGTAATATCCTTTTTCCCCCCAGTTTCTTAACTTTTCTTAAAGATTACCAAAACTGAAAATGCATTTGAGGATATTATGTGCTAACTGGAGTGACATGCTCTCAAGATGCTGAAGTTAGAAGTCTGATACATACAAATGCACACACAAATACACAGAAATACAACTCTACCCCATCCAATCCAACATCACTCAAAACTACGCATACACTCCCCTAACTACCTCTGTTCCAACCACAAAAATGCAAGCCACTCAATGCAAGAAGCCTTGTAAATAAAATACCTGATATTCTCCTCTTACTAAATACAGCTAAATTCGACATTATATTTGTCTGTGAAACTTGGCTCAACACATCTCTCCCTAACTCCATTACCACAGTAATAGACTATCATGTTTACTCATCAGATCATGAAATCCATAGAGGAGGTGGTGTTGCTATCTTCTATAAAAAGTCCCTACATCTAAAAAACATCCAAGTTACCCAGGAGTTTGCTATTCCTGAGACCATCATCTTTGAACTCTCCTTAAATATCACATTTCAGTTCTTACTAAGTTACAGAGCCCCTGATTATGTATTCAAACATACAAACAGGCTAAATAAACTCCTAACAAGGGCAGCATCCTGCCCACACACTTTTATCTTTCTTGGTGACTTCAATCTACCTCATATTAACTGGACCCTTAACGAATGTAGATTTGAATCCACACATGCAACCTTCTACAATGCAGTAACAAATCTGGGACTAGAACAATTAGTAACCAACAACACTAGACTTAACAACTGCCTTGATCTCATCTTCTGCAATAGTTTGAATTCAATTTATGGAATACAAATTAAAGAACCCTTTTCCAACAGTGACCACAACATGATTGACTTTTGTCTCAACAAACGTCCACACAAAAAATCATCACAACGACAGAATCCCCAATTATAACTTCAAAAAAGGCAGCTATGATCTTATAAACAACGATCTCTCATCCCTTGACCGGCAATTTCTATTCACTGGATGCAATAGTGTTAAGAAGACCATTACAACATATTTTCACTTGAAGTCAAAAGAGTCATCAAACTGAAGAAAGCGGAGCCTCCTCGCTGAAAAACCATAAATCACAACTCTCTGCAGCTATGGTCTGTGCTCTTTTGTTGGAGAGCTTCAGTCATTACGATTAAGGGCTGAAGCTGCCTTGGAGAGCCGGTGGAGGAAAGGGAAGCAACAAGCCAGGTTGAGGGGAGCCGCATCTCTCCCTTGGGCTTGGTCTTTTTCCCCCTGAAGACAACTGCAGAGGTGGTTTAAAATGGCCACTCCAAAGAGGAGGACTCATCTGGATTAAGATTTTGGCAGGAGGGGAGAAAGAAGTGGATAACATCTGAACTGGGACAATTGGGCAATAAAACTAAACAAAAGTACCCAGGATAAAGGTAACATGGAATTTTTAAGAAAATAAAAGTGAGCAGCAAAATTACAAAGGGATAGGGGAAAAAAAAAAAAGAAAATATTTTTGACAGCTAAGCAGGGCTTCAAACCAGGAAAGGAAGAAGCTGGAACTAAAGATTTGACTAAAGGCCCTGTCACACTGCCCAATGGATGCAAAACGTTAGTAAAAAGAACACAACGGACGATAAAAATGTTCCATCCGTTGTTATCCGCTCTCAAAAGGGGCAAAAATTTGCATAACCAGAGCGGATAAAATGGAAAGGAACAGACGCAGGGAGGACGCAGAGCGGATGGAAAGCGGATGTGGAATGGAAGCTTAGCAGATGGAAGCAGATGAGAGCGGATGACACATCCGCAAGGCTTCTGGGGGACCTCAGCAAAGTGGACGTGGAACGGATGAAGCGGATGCAGAGCGGACACGGAACGGATGAAGCGGATGCACAGCGGATGCAGAGCGGAAGCCTAATGGATGCTGAGCATTAATTGCTCATGCGGGGGGGATGCATTGCATAAGCCCCACGGATATAAAGGGAAGCAGCTTGGAAGCAGGTCACCATTCAGAGGAAAGACCTGCTGCCGGACGCATTGACTGCCTTGCCTGCCCTGCCTGCCTCCAAGCCTTGCTGCAGGCCATGCTGCCAGCCTTCCTGCCAGCCTTCCTGCCAGCCTGCCTCCCAGCCTCCCAGCCTCCTGGCCAGCCTCCCTGCAAGCCAGTCTGCCTGCCACCCTTGGTGCCTGCCTGCCAGCCAGCCTTGGTGCATGGCTGCCTGCAAGCGTTCCTGCAAGCCTTCCTGCCAGCCTTGGTGCCTGCCTGCCTGCAAGCCTTCCTGCCAGCCTTCCTGCCAACCTTGGTGCCTGGCTGCCTGCTAGCATTCCTACCAGCCTTCCTGCCAGCCTTGGTGCCTGCCAGCCTCCCTGCCAGCCAGCAACCCCACAACCATGGGGAAGAAGAGAAAGCCTCAGCAACATGCCGCCATCTCTGGAAAGAGAGACAGGGCAACCCTCCCACCCCCTGGCCCTCACTCTGCTTCTGCTGGGGCTTCTGCTGGGGCTTCTGCTGCTACTGCTTCTGGAGGAGCTGATGATGCTGCTTCTGGTGGTGGTGCTTCTGCTCGTGCTTACTCTGCTGAAGCTGCTCCTGGCAGTGGTGCTTCTGCTGGTGCGTACCCTGCTGAAGCTGCTCCTCATCCTGCTGGTCCTGCTGGTCCTGCTCATACTCCTGGTCTTGCTCGTCCTGCTCGTCCTGCTCGTTCTCCTGGTCCTGCTCATGCTCCTGGTCTTGCTGGCACTGCTGGTGCTTACTCTGCTGCTGCTGATCCTGGTCCTGCTGGTCCTGCTCCTGCTGCTGCTGCTGCTGCTGATATTGATGATGATGATCCTGCTGGTGCTGCTGCTGCTGCTGCTGCTGATGATGATTATGGTCCTGCTGGTTATGATGATGATGATGATGATGATGATGATGATGATGATAATGATCCTGCTGGTGCTGCTGCTGGTGGTAGTGTGGAGGAGCAGCCCCTACTACCTGGAAGCCCCTCTAATGAGGGCCCATCTGGTCCTGCCAAAGGGAGGAAGAGGCATATGCGAGAAAGGGAGAGGAGGCAATACTCCATTGAGGAGGAACACGAGGATGAGGTGCTGGAGTGGCTGAGAGAGAACGACTATCTGTGGCAGAAGGGACACCGGCTGTACAGGGACACCAAGCAGAAGCATGCCACTTGGAGAGAGAAGGCAGAGAGTCTGGGCTACACTTCAGAGGTGCTCCTCAGCTGGTGGAAGCACATGCACACCTGGTATGGGAAGCTGCACCTGAAGAAGTCTGGCCAGGCCACGGTTAAGCTGACAGACAGAGAGACCTACGTCATGGCCTGGTGCAGCTTCCTGGAGGGTGAAATCCGCCACCGAGGAGCACCAGCAGCCCCTCTCACAACCCTCTCTCTCGGCAGCCTGCTGAGAGCCAGTCCTCTCCCGGCCGAGAGTCAGCTGCTGTCTCCAGGCAGGTTTCTGTGGAGCATCCCAAGGCAGAGAACCCGTGGACAGCTGTTTTAACCATGGTGGAGCACGTGGAGGACTCCCTGGTGTGGTGGGAGAAAGGACACGGCGTGTCCACCACAGCCCTACCCGCATCCACCCCCAGCTCCAACTCCATAGAAAGGCACAGAGGCAGACCGGAGGGGCAGAGCCACACTGTCCTGCTGGAGATCAGGGACACCATCTGGAGCAGCATAAATCTCCTCTCTCAGCTGGTCCACACCAACTCCTCATCCTCCAACCACAAGCCCTTCCTCACCTATGTCAACCAGACCCTCATGGACATGGCGGAACCCCAGTACCAGGTGGTGAAGGACCGTATTACTGAGCTGGTTCACAACCCTCCAGATCTAGAGGAACCTGCTCCCACCCAGTCCAGGTCTGCTCCTCCACCCCAGGTGATGTCCCTCCCATTCCAAGGCTTTCCACAGGCCCTCACCTACCAGGGCTACGGCTTCCAGGAGGTCCAACAGCACAGGCAGCAGCCCTTCTCAGTCCAGGCACAGAGTCATCAGACACCACCATTGCCACCGTTTCCACTGATGCCACCGATGCCACCGATGCCACCCACGACACTGATGCCACCGATGCCACCGATGCCACCCACGACACTGATGCCACTGATGCCAACAATGCCACCCACGACACTGATGCCACCAACGCCACCGATGCCACCAATGCCAGTCCTCACCCAGCTGCAGACCAGACAGCCCCACTACACTGCTCCTTCCTCCATCCCACAGCCAAGCCCAGCCTCAGTACATCTCTCATCGGGACTGGGGTTGACACCCCATGGCATGGAGGAAGGAGCTCTCAACATCACGGGTCTGAGCCAGCTGTCCGAGAGCTTTCTCAATACACTGTCAACTGTTGTCCTCTTGGGGCCAGGCACCCCAATGGCACTTCAGACAAGCACTACAGCACCAGCCACCTCCACAGCACCTGGACCCTTCACCCCTGAGACTGGGCACACCTCCGAGTGACCAAGAGGAGTGCCAGACACTGGCTGGCTGGCTACCTGTGGACTTTATTTGGACACTTGACTTGGGTCATTTTTCTTTTACAGCTTGTTGTTAAAAAAGTCTATCTTTGATTCACACACTTGCTTCATTTCTTTTTTTTAATAAAGTATTGGTGGAAACTTTTAGTAATGGTTTAAGCCTTTGCATGCTTGTGGGATGGGTTAAGATAGCAGTGGGGTGGGCAGGGACACCTTTGGGATGGGTAATAGCTGTGGGATGGGCAGGCATACCTGTCAGATGGGCAGGGATACCTGTGGGATGGGTTAGGATATCTGTGGGATGGGTTAAGATAGCAGTGGGGTGGGCAGGGATACCTGTGGAATGAGCAGGGATACCTTTGGGATGGGTAATAGCTGTGGGATAGATAAACCTCCAGTGCAAGCATAGTGCAGGCATAAACCTCCCAGGTGCCACACCTATGGCCCTTTATTATCAATAATAATGTAATAATCATCCACACGTGTCAACATAAACACAATTCTTTATTAAACGCCCTGTTCATTGTAGGCCCACCCAACATACATGGCCCAATCTCATCCGTGTGATGAGACAGGCTGAAGGAAGCATCCATTAAGCATGTATCATCCTGTCTTGCCACTCCACTGCTCCAGCTGGGGAGTTGCACCAGTGTTTCAGGAGGTTGTGCTGCTTCTTCCCTTCAAGTGAGGCTCTGTTGGGGCCTTGCACATCCTCAGTGTCGATCAGGTTTTGCCCTTGCCTCCATTCCCCAGGCTCCATGTACCCATTGCCTTGTTGGAGGTCCACAAGCCTGTTCTGCAACACTGGGTCATGGGTGCGCATGAGATTGTGCAGGATGCAGCAAGCTTCCACGATCCTCCTCACGGTCTCTGGGCGATGCTGCATGGTGGTGAGAAGTACCTGGAGCCTGTTGGCCAGGATGCCAAAGGCGTTCTCCACCACCTGCCTTGCCCTGGACAGCCTGTAGTTGAAGATCCTCTCTTCACGGGTGACGAGTCTGGAGGTGTAGGGCTTCATGAGGTAGGTTCTGAGGGAGAAGGCGTCATCCCCCATGATGAAGTAGGGCACATCTTGTGTGTCGTTGGGCAGGGGGTCTGGATCTGGGAAGCCCTTGATGAGGTTGCATTCCATCCCCTCCTTGTGATGACTGGCGTTGCATACCTGGGCATCTGAAGATGAGCTGTTGTCTGAAGCATCGATGTACATGAACTTGTAGTCAGCATCTACCATGGTGAAGAGGACGATGCTGAAGAAGCCCTTGTAGTTGAAATAAGTGGACCCTGACTTGGCTGGTGCTTTGCAGGCCATGTGCCTGCCATCTATGGCTCCAACGGTGTGTGGGAAGTTCTGATACCACTGCTCTGCAACTTTCTTCCATCCTTCTTCAGTGGAGGGGCACTGGAGGAGCTCCTCCATGTATTCTTCGATGATGAAAGCAATACCAGAAGAAAGAAAAAAGCAAGGAAAGACTGACTGTGGGATTGATTGATGTTTTTGGTATAGACCATGGGCTGGAATAACTGAGAATTTTAGAAAATTGAAAGAAGAAAGAAGGAAAGTAAAAGTGTTTTTTTTTTGTGGACTTTAACGATCAAAAAATATAAGAGTGTGTAATGATGATGTCTCTTAGGGAATTAAAAATGGAACTTAAAAATATGAGATAATTACTACAGGAAAGAGGCGAATCACTTTGCTCTGTGTTAGAAAAAAATGGAAATGGCAATTGAAGAACAAGAAGAAAGAGCTTCAGAGGAGGAGGAGTCGATTCAAGGAGAAGACATTTTAAATAGTCAATTAGCACAAAGAACAGTACAAAGAAGTGGGGAAAGAAGGAAGCTTAAAAAGTTGAGATTTAAGAAGGCAGTCAAAAGGGGGAATACCTGTGAAGTCAGGAAAGGCAGAAAGACCCAGCAAAAAAGGGGAAAGGAAGATATTAAGAAAGAGAGCGATATAAACTGGAATAAGAAAAGATATGAGGAAAAGAGGGGGAGGAGAAGCAGTAAGAAACAGGTGCATGAAATCAAGAAATATGGAAATAGTAAAATGTTGAAAAGAAATTGTTTTTTTCAGAGATAATGGTTGATGAATTAAAAAGGGATTCTGCAGGGTGACAAGGGGTAATAAGAATATTTCTTCAATTAAAAATATTCAGAAAATAGGGTAATATAGATCGTGATAACTCTTATTAAAAATCAAATGAGGGAAATATGCTGCGGAATCCAAATGAAAAGATGTAATGATTATTATTGTAACTTCTTAAAAATAATGGTTTATTGAGAATTAAGATGAGGGAATAAAGATATATTTTAATCATTGAGGTGTCACACTCAAAACACTAAAAGAGGGGGAAACCTATACTTGGTTGTTGTTGTTTTTTAGTGTTAACTTTTGTATTCATCTAGAATTTATAAAAAGAATGTGTAATGAAAAGGGAATATGACAGACTAAAAACCAACTAAATTAATAGGTTAATACAGACTATTAAAAGCAAGGAGAGACATTGGTATTGGTATTATTATTATTATTATTATTATTATTATTATTATTATTATTATTAAACATGTTTATCTTTATTTTTAAAATAAATATTAAAGGATTATATTTGAAATAATTGAAATGAAACAAAAAGATGTTTCAGTTGAGATTAATGAAAGAGGCTAGAATTAATGTGTTTGTTTCTCTCCTTACTGAAAATTTGGAATGGAAAAGGTAATAGAATTAAGTATGCATATATGAATGTATAATTGCTGTTATATTTGTATGTAAAGGTGATGATCCGGAAACATGTTGTCCACTAAAAAAAGATTTTTGTTTTTAATGTGAAAAACTGAATAAAATTTGTTAAAAAAAAAAAGTGTCATCAAACTATAAGTATCATTAACAACTCCCCAAACCAGAGAAAACAAATTACCCATAACAACATATGGATACGTAATATATACATATATATAAATAAGTGGATCATAATATATAAAAGTAAGTGGATCATAAGCTTCCTAACAGGAAGCAGCAGGTGGACCTAAGCGGAATCAAATCCGATACCTGTACAATCAGCACAGTCCCACCCCCAAAAGGCTGCGCGCTATCTCCACTTCTCTTCTCCCTATATTCCAATGACTGCATCTCAAACGATCCATGGTTCAAATACTAAAGTTTGCTGATGACACAACAGTGATTGGTCTCATTCAAGACAACAACGAATCTGCACACAGACAGGAGGTTTTACAACTTGCCTCATGGTGTAAGGGAACAAACTGGAACTGAACACATTCAAAACCATAGAAATCATGGTAGACTTTAGAAGAAACCCTTCCATACTACCACCTCTTACAATACTAGACAACACAATATCAATAGCAGAGACCTTTAAATTTCTAGGTTCTACTATATCACATGGTCTAAAATGGACACCTAACATCAAAAACGTCATCAAAAAAGCACAACAAAGAATGTTCTTTCTGTGCCAACTCAGAAAGCGCAAACTGCCCAAGGAGCTGCTGATCCAGTTCTACAGAGGAATGATTCAGTCTATCATCTGAAACCTCTGTTACTGTCTGGTTTGGTTCTGCAACCCAAGAGGACAGACACAGACTTCAGAGGACAATTAGGAGTACAAAAAAAACATCTACCCACCTGCCTTCAATCGAGAACCTGTATATTGCACAAGTCAAAAATAGGGCTGTGAAAATATTTACAGACCCCTCACATCCCAGACATAAACTGTTTCAACTTCTTCCCTCAAAACGATTCTATAGAGCACTGCACACCAGAAAAACTAGACATAAGAACAGTTTTTTCCCGAAAGCCATCACTGTCCTAAACAAATAATTCCCTCAACACTGTTCAACTATTTACAAAGTGTACACTACTATTACTGTTAATCTTCTCATCACTCCTTATCACCCATCCCCTCCCACTTGTGATTGTAGGTCTGTAACTTTGTTGCTTGCATCCTTACGATTTATACTGACTGTTTCCTAGTATGATTTGATTGTTGATTGTACCCTAGGACTATCATTAAGTGTTGTACCTTATGATTCTGAATGAATGTATCTTTTCTTTATGTATACGAGAGTATTTACACCAAGACAAATTCCTTGTGTGTCCAATCACACTTGGCCAATAAAGTATTCTATTCTATTCTATAGTAAGGAAGGTTCAATCCAAAAAGAAATCACTTTGGCAGAAAAATAAATCTGGTCATGTTGCCAACTTCAAAAGCTGATACAAAAATTTATGCCACCAGATAAAAACTGAATGCACCAATTATCACATTAAACAAGAAGAAAACCTTCTATGCACCAATTCCACTGCACTTTCCACAATTTTGTAAACAACAAACTAAAAGACTCAAGGTCCATCCCACTGCTGAAAGGGCCTAATGGTAAAGACTGCAACGATGGCACTATTAAAGCCAACCTCTTTAACAAATTTGTAAACAGCAATGGATCATGCCCAGTATTTCCTAGTCAAACCACAGATAACTACAATGAGCTAATACATATCAACTTTAGAGAAGACAATGTTGAAAAAGCACTGCACAATCTAAAACCATCCCTATCCATTGGACCGGACGGAATATGTGCCTACTTCTTAAAAAAGCTATCCACTGGCATAGCTGAATCTCTAAGCATAATCTTTGAAAACTCTTTCAGGAGCAGCTCCTTGACAAAACTATGGTCACAAGCCATGGTCATCCCCATCTTCAAAAAGGGAGATCCCAGCCTAGTTGAAAATTACAGAACAATCTCTTTATGCTGCATCACCTGTAAAGTCATGGAATCAATTATTAACCAATCCATTATCCTCCACTTAGAAACAAACAGCCTATTCTCTAATAAACAATTTGGTTTTAGGAAAAAAACTATCATGTAATCTGCAACTCTTACACTGCAAAAACATATGGACTACACAACTTGATCAGGGCAAAACAATAGACGCAGTCTACATAGACTTCTGTAAAGCCTTTGATTCAGTAGTACATAACAAACTACTCCTAAAACTAAAATTTTATGGTGTCTCTGGACACCTGCATCACTGGATAGAAGCATTCCTATCAAACAGACAACAAATGGTCAAAATTAGGAGTGTCCTATCAAATTCTGTACCTGTCAACAGTGGTGTCCCCCAAGGCAGTGTTCTAGGATCAACTCTTTTCATACTCTACATAAATGACTTCTGTGATCATATCAAGAGCAACTGCGTTCTCTTTGCTGATGATTTAAAGCTATTCAACACCACAGACAATACTGCTACCCTTCAAAAAGATTTTGACAGTGTATCAGAATGGTCAAACAAATGGCAACTTCAAATCTCAACAAATAAATGCTCTGTCCTATATACTGGCAAAAAAAAAATAAGGCATTAAGAGTTGTTAACCTAATCTTACATAGCTTTTTCTCTAGTGATATTACATAATAACTGGAGCATACAAAACATTGGCTAGACCAATACTCGAATACAGCTCATCAGTGTGGAACCCATATCATGTGTCTGATATTAGCACAGTTGAGAAAGTCCAGAAATATTTCACAAGAAGAGTTCTCCACTCCTCTACTCATTGCAGAATACCTTATGCCAACAGACTCAAAATTCTAGACCTAGAAAACCTAGAACTATGCCGCCTTCGGTCCTATCTAAGTATGGTATATAAAATCATATATTGCAGTATTCTACCTGTCAATGCATACTTCAGTTTCAACCATAACAACACAAGAGCAAACAATAGATACAAACTCAATCTTAATTGCACCAAACTTAATTTCAGGAAATACGACTTCAGCAACAGTGTGGTCAATGTCTGGAATACTCTCCCTGACTCTGTAGTTTCTCCCCCAGTGTGCCTACTGTCCCTGTCCTATTGTTTCTTTTATTTTTTTAAATTTTCTTATTTGTATCCATGTATCCATAACTATGTTTTTACTTATACCTATTATCTTGTAAGCAGTTGACATAAATAAACAAACAAACAAACAAACAAACAAATAAATAAATAAATAAATAAAAAAACTAGATTGAATACTGCTATGACAAGTACAAACATAAATATATGAAAATATTGTCTTTGTCAGATAAAAGATGAAACAGAAAATCCAGAGAGAAAGGACTTTTAACCAGACATTTTCACATATATTTCAATGAAACATATATTTATTCATGTGGAATTTAGTTAAAATGAACAAATTAAACCTGACTATCTATTCATCTGCAACCATTGGAGCAGAAGGCATAAAATGACACTAGAACAATTTGTAACTGTCTAATGTATTATTATCTTTCACTATCCCTTAATTACCCCTGATTAATTATATCAAACAGGAAGCTCACTGGCATAATATAACATGATATGTAATGAGAAACAGGGAATTGTTAAGTCATGAGGTTTTAGCAAATTGCCTCAACCTCTGGACTTCTGTATAGTGTTCAAAAAACCTAATACATCATCATCAACTGAATAAGTTTATTAACTAGATGTGGGCAAATTCATATTATTAACTAGGTGTGAGTAACATCCTGTTTTAACTCGGTGTGGGTAACATCATCATGTTTAGATGGGATATTTTTAAAAGTATTAGAGTTCATATAATAATACTATCAACCAGTAAACATTATGCACCAATGTTTGCATAATTATTTGTAATTTTAACAATTAATAAAAATCACTAAATAAACTGGTAGACTTTTGAGGAAAAACTAGTACATTAATTGAAATTATCAAAAACCAGTTCAAGACAGAGTTCACAATTTCATTTTGCATGATTTTCTCTCTTACAATAAAATGGTAAAACAATACAATTTTCTCTCTTCACAATAAAATTGTGAAACAAAACCAGATCAGTACAAGAATTTGAAAATATAAGAAAATCAAAATGTTTATCATATTATCCACTAAAGAAAAAGTTACATCCGTCAGTTTTTGGCCAGAAAGAAGCTCTGATTGTTCCAATATGCAAAACATGATATCATTCTGAAATGTGATTTAATAGGTTATTGTAAGAAATAAACTTTTTCAGTTGAATCAGGCCTTTATTGGTTGTACAATAATGGAGATCGGTTAGACGTGTTAAGTGTGGCCATTAATGAATTAGTAATATGTAACTTTTATCTTCATTTTTCTTATTACTATTTTTGTATTGATCATATTTTTTATATAGAGGATATTTCTAGAGCAATTTAAGCGTGGAATTTAAATATGAAAATTTAATTTAATTATACAATTTAAGTATGGAAACATGAAAAAACAGATGTTATATATTCATAATCAAGGAATACATGAAGCAGACACTATTAAAATATATCTTAAAGAAATGATAGCATATTTTTCCTGCAATATTAAAGCCCATGTCACGCTGCACCAACGGATGGAAAGAGGATGTAAAACGGAGAAAAACACTTGCCATCCGTTGGTTAATGCGATGCTATTGTTTTGTACTCACTGCGTCTGTTTTTCTTCCTCTCTATCCATCCAGCATCCATCGACTGACATTTCATCCACTCAAAAAGTGTTGAGCTGCTCAAAACTTTCTGAGTGGAAAATATATTCAACGCGTCCATTCGGCGTCTGCTAGGCATACAGGGGACATCCATTCTGCATCCGTCGTCATCCATTACGCGTCTGCTACATCCGCTAGGCATCTCCTGCGCATCCGCGCAACTCAAATCCGCTCCAGCGGTAAACGGACACAGGGGGGAAGCAGAATGTACGCAGAACAGACGCGCAGCATTAGTAGCACGGACGGAAAAAGGATGAAAGCGGATGCAGATCGCAAAGAGCATTTAAAACAGAAAAAACATTTGCAGAGGAGAACTTATCTCGGCTATTAAGGATGTCTAGAGGATGCCTAGAGGATGCCTAGAGGATGCCTAGAGGATGCCTAGCAGAAAACCTATACTGCCTATAAAAAGGGGGAGCAACTCGCCTGCATCGCACTTTCAGAACAGCAGCCCAGCGGTGCAGACCTCTGCAGCCTTCATCTGCCTCTTCCTCTTCCATAGCATCCAGTCATGTCCACCGTGGATTGTAACAAAGTCCTTTTGGCAGCCACCATCCTTCTGCAACAGTGCGAAGCCATCTGCAGGCTCTGTGAACACTACTGCGAGAAGAAAAGGAGCCACCCAAAAAGAGTCTGGGTCCGAAGATGGTTCACCAGAAGAGCAGAGGACGGACTGAACAACAAGCTGATGGTGGAGCTGAGGAACGAAGACACTCGTGCATTCCAGAACTTCATGAGGATGCCTCCAGCCATTTTTGATGAAGTTGTGCAGAGGCGCAGCCCAAATTGACCAAGCAGAGCACCAACTTCCGACCCAGACAGGCCCTGGGCTCAAGGTGGCACTGACTCTGCGCCACCTGGCCTCAGGGACCACCTACAGGAGCATGCAGTATGGCTGGAGGGTGCCACACAACACCATCAGCATTGTGGTCAGAGAAGTGGTGCAGGCCATCATCGAAGAATACCTGGAGGAGCTCCTCCAGTGCCCCTCCACTGAAGAAGGATGGAAGAAAGTTGCAGAGCAGTGGTATCAGAGGTGGAACTTCCCACACACCGTTGGAGCCATCGATGGCAAGCACATGACCTGCAAAGCGCCAGCCAAGTTGGGGTCCACTTATTTCAACTCCAAGGGCTTCTTCAGCATCGTCCTCTTCGCCATGGTCGATGCTGACTACAAGTTCATGTACATCAATGCTTCAGGCAACGGCTCCACTTCAGATGCCCAGGTATACAACGCCAGTCATCTCAAGGAGGGGCTGGAACAGAACCTCATCATGGGCTTCCCAGATCCAGACCCCCTGCCCAACGACACACAAGATGTGCCCTACTTCATCGTGGGGGATGACGCCTTCTCCCTCAGAACCTACCTCATGAAGCCCTATACTTCCAGACTCGTCACCCGTGAAGAGAGGATCTTCAACTACAGGCTGTCCAGGACAAGGCGGGTGGTGGAGAATGCCTTTGGCATCCTGGCAAACAGGTTCCAGGTACTTCTCACCACCATGCAGCATCACCCAGAGACAGTGAGGAGGATTGTGGAAGCTTGCTGCATCCTGCACAATCTCATGTGCACCCACTACCCAGTCTTGTAGAACAGGCTCGTGGATCTCCAACAAGGCAATGGGGAATGGAGGAAAGGGCAAAACCTGATAGACACTGAGGATGTGCAAGGCCCCAACAGAGCCTCACATGAAGGGAAGAAGCAGCACAACCTCCTGAAACACTGGTGCAACTCCCCAGCTGGAACAGTGGAGTGGCAAGACAGGATGGTCGATGCTTAATGGATGCTTCCTTGAGCCTGTCTCATCACACTGATGATATTGGGCCAAGTATGTTGGGTGGGCCTACAATGAAGAAGGTGTTTAATATAGAGTTGTGTTTATGTTGACGTGTGTGGATGGATTATTACATTATTATTGGTAATAAAGGGCCATAGGTGTGGCACCTTGGAGGGTGGACCATACAGTCCCACTATGCTTGCATTGGAGGTTTATCTATCCCCACAGCTATCTCAACCCATCCTACAGATATCCTAACTCATCCCACAGGTATCACTGCCCATCCCAAAGCTATTACCCATCCCAAAGGTATCCCTGCCCATCCCACTGCTATCCTTACCCATCCCAAAGGTATCCCTGCCCATCCCAGTGCTATCCTTACCCATCCCATAAGCATGCAAAGGCATAAACCATTTCTGAAAGTTTCCACCAAGACTTCATTTAATAAAATAAATGAGGCAAGTGTGTGAATCAAAGATAATCTTTATTAATAACAAGCTGTAAAAGAAAAATGACCCAAGTCAAGTGTCCAAATAAAGTCTACAGGTAGCCACCCAGTCTCTGGCATCTTATCAGTCATTCGGAGGTGTGCCCAGTCTCAGGGGTGAAGGGTCCAGGTGCTGAGGAGATGGCTGCTGCTGGAGTGCTGGTCTGAAGCCCCACTGGGGTGCCTGGCCCCGAGAGAACAACAGGTGACTTTGTGTTGAGGAAGCTCTCGGACAGCTGGCTTAGCCCTGTGATGTTGAGAGCTCCTTCCTCCATGTCATGAGGTGTCAGTCCCAATACCGACGACAGATGTACTGAGGCCGGGCTTGGCTGTGGGGTGGAGGAAGAAGCAGTATAGTTGGTGTTAGGGATAACATTGTTCACCCTAACTGGTTTAGGTGAAATAATAACTATGAATCATAGTTAGTGTATGCAGCTTTAACTGTAAAATAGCAACTGTGGGTGTGGTTATGAAAACCATATAAAAGTAGCAAGGCTACAGCTTGCTCGCTCTCTCTCTCTGGCTTTGATGATCCCTGATTACTGCTTGGAAGCAAGACTGCATTGCTCGAACGGGAGAGACAACAACGGACTGATTTATGAGAACTGACAATAGGATATTCTACATGGACTTTGCTAACTGAATATCCCTGAATGGACTGACTACATGGTAAATGAATATTGGACTGTTTTTGACTATGCTATAAACTTATACTGGAATAAAATATATTCTTGATAGCACAAGCGTATCTGTTATTTTTA
>BLBF01000026.1:3014043-3068241 GCA_015471245.1 Laticauda colubrina | reverse complement strand
TGTTTAGCTTGTCTACCTAACCCTGGTTGGGGAACCCAGGCTTAACAGTGGGGCTGTCTGGTCTGCAGCTGTGTAAGGACTGACGTGGGTGGCATCGGTGACATGGGTGGCATCGGTGGCATCAGTGGAACCGGTGGCAATGGTGGCGTCCAATGAGCCTGTGCCTGGACTGGGAAGGGCTGCTGCCTGTGCTGCTGCACCTCCTGGTAGACATAGCCCTGGTAGGTGAGGGCCTGTGGAAAGCCTTGGAATGGGAGGGACATCACCTGGGGTGGAGGAGCAGACCTGGACTGGGTGAGAGCAGGTTCCTCTGGATCTGGAGGGTTGTGAAGCAGATCGTTGTTCCAGTCCTTCACCACCTGGTATTGGGGTTCCGCCATATCTGTGAGGGTCTGGTTGACATAGGTGAGGAAGGGCTTGCAGTTGGAGGATGAGGAGTCGGTGTGGACCAGCTGAGAGAGGAGATCTATGCTGCTCCGGATGGTGTCCCTGATATCCAACAGGACAGTGTGGCTCTGCCCCTCCTGTCTGGCTCTCTGCCTTTCTGTGGAGGTGGAGCTGGGGGTGGATGCGGGTAGGACTGTGGTGGAAGTGCTGTCTCCTTTCTCCCACTGTGCGGGGGAGTCCTCCACATGCTCCTCCATGGTTAAAACAGCTGTCCGTGGGTTATCCGCTGTGGGACGCTCCACAGAAACCTGCCTGGAAACAGGAGCTGACTCTCGGCCGGAAGAGGACTGGCTCTCAGCAGGCTGCCGGAGGGAGACGGTTGTGAGAGGGGCTGCTCCTTGGTGGTGGATCTCACCCTCCAGGAAGCTGCACCTGGCCATCACGTAGGTCTCTCTGTCTGTCAGCTTGACCGTGGCCTGGCCAGAATTCTTGAGGTGCAGTTTCCCATACCAGGTGTGCATATGTTTCCACCAGCTGAGGAGCACCTCCGATGTGTAGCCCAGGTTCTCCGCCTTCTCTCTCCAAGCAGCCTGCTTCCTTTTGGTGTCCCTGTAGAGTCTGTGTCCCTTCCGCCATAGATACTCATTCTCTCTCAGCCACCTCAGCACCTCATCCTCGTGTTCCTCCTCAATTGAGTATTGCCTCCTCTCCCTTTCTCGCATATGCCTCTTCCTCCCTTTGGCAGGACCAGATGGGCCCTCATCAGAGGGGCTTCCAGGTTGTAGGGGCTGCTTCTCCACACCACCACCAGCAGCAGCAACAGCAGGATCATCATCAGCAGCAGCAGCAGAACCAGCAGGACCAGGATCAGCAGCAGCAGAGTAAGCACCAGCAGCACAAGCAGGACCAGCAGGACCAGGAGCACGAGCAGGACCAGGAGCACGAGCAGGACCAGCAGGACGAGCAAGACCAGGAGCACGAGTAGGACCAGCAGGACGAGCAGGACCAGAAGCACGAGCAGGACCAGCAGGACCAGGAGCAGCTTCAGCAGAGTAAGCAAGAGCAGAAGCACCACCGCCAGAAGCAGCATCAGCAGAGTAAGCACGAGCAGAAGCACCACCGCCATAAGCATCATCATCAGCTCCTCCAGAAGCAGAAGCAGCAGAAGCCCCAGCCGTAGAAGAGCGAGCCCGTGCTACAGAAGCCCCAGCAGAAGCAGAGTGAGGGCCAGGGGGTGGGTGGGTGGCCCTGTCCCTCTTGCCAGGGCTGTCAGCAGATGGCTGAGGCTTTCTCTTCTTCCCCATGATTGTGGGGTTGCTGGCTGGCAGCAAGGCTGGCAGGGAGGCAGGCTGGCAGGCTGGCAGGCAGGCTGGCAGGAAGGCTGGCTGGCAGGCAGGCACCAAGCCTGGCAGGCAGACTGGCAGGGAGGCTGGCAGGGAGGATGGCAGCAAGACTGGTAGGCAGGCTGGCAGGGAGGATGGCAGGGAGGCTGGCAGGATGGCAGGCAGCAAGGCTGGCAGCAAAGCTGGCAGGCAGGCATGCAGGCAAGGCATGCAGGCAAGGCACCCAATGTGTCTGGAAGCAGGTCTTTCCTCTGAATGGTGACCTGCTTGGGAGCTGCTTCCCTTTTATATCCGCGGGGCTGATGCAATGCATCCTCCCCGCATGCACAGTGAACGCTAGGCATCCGCTAGGCTTCCACTAGGCATCTGCAAGGCTTCTGCTGTGCATCCGCTTCATCCGCTCGGCCTCCATTGTGCATCCGCTTCATCCGCTCGGTGTCCGCTCTGCATCCGCTCTTTCCGTTCTGCGTCCGCTTTGCTGCGGCCTCCCGGAAGCCTAGCGGATGTGCCATCTGCTTCCATCCGCTAGGCTTCCGTGGAGCATCCGCTTTCCATCTGCCCTGCGTCCTCCCTCCGTCCCTTCCTTTCTGTGTTATCCGCTCTGGTTATGCAAATTTTTGCCCCTTTTGAGAGCGGATAACAATGCATTGAATATTTTTCTCCTCCGCTGTGTCCTTTTTACAAATGTTTTTCATCCGTCGGGCAGTGTGACAGGGCCTTAAGTTGCAAAAAGTATACCAGCATTAACTTTGTTGCTCTTGCATTGTTGGTTCCTAGCAGCCATACAAAAGTACAATGAAAATTACATAGTAACATCACATTAATATTAAGTAGAAATGACAAGACGTATAACTATCATCAAATGCAGAATATCAGTAATATAATCAGCATGATGGTGCAATCTAAACTTTAAAAAAAAAATCTTCAATTTTTGTTTAAGTTTCTGCGCTAATTTGTTTTTCTACCTAATTTGTGTGTGTGTGTACATACACATTCACTGTATCAATTGCAGATGCAACACCAATATCTGTGTTGCAGTATTTTTTTTGTAGCTGCCAATCAAATGCAATGATCTGCAATCCTTTATGTAAATTAGCAACATACTAATTGAAGGAAAGAGAAGTTCTGGAAATTTTGGGGAACACTCTCAGCTTACAACAGAAAGTTTGAGCATAGATTAGTTGGCATTTACTGCATTCATCTGTTAGCTAGTCCACATTCAGCAATGCTTGGCTAAAAGCAGTCTCTAAGACTTTCACTTGGGTTCATCGAGAGTCATGCTAGAAGCATTTGCAAATCTGCAGTTAATAAAGAGAAATATTGCATTGGGATCATATGGTTTAACAGTAACATAAATAAAAAAAGGTACTTAGAAATAAAAATCCCAGAAGGATTACATTCATAGCAGTAGCCATCAAATTGCTGTATTTATTTTCTTTACTGTGGTGTAAGCAAATAAAGCCTTAGCAAAACCCCGGCCTCAGGCCATCTGACAAAATAAAATAGCTACTGCTGCTCTCTGGGTTTTCCTATGCAGTTCCCATTTTCCATGGTCAACATATTTTATTTTGGTTACTGATCAGTCCTTCCTGTTGTTCTAACAATGATATCAAAGCTTGATCAATGAAATTACCTAAGTGTGATTATATGGGTGACAGATCCAAAAGAAAGAAAGAAGTTATGCACAACACAGAAAATGACAATGGTTCACTACTGTTCCCTTGAGAAGTAATATATTGCTTCTAATCAAAATGTGTGTGCTTTTCAAACAAATGTTTTCTTTTTCAGTCTCATTTTTTTAAAAAAATGTTCATATTTAAATTTTTAAAAAATGAAAAATAAACACAGAACACCAACATAATGTTCCCTAAAACCACAAACATATTTTAATTATTATTTCTCTTTCAATCATAGCAACTTTTTTAGATAATATATTGTAGAAAAGGTGTTTTATTTCAAGGAGTGTGAGTAGTAAGAAATCTTCAGGCCATATTGAGCATAGAATGGTTTTGATAGACTCATGAATATGTAACTTTTTGGAAAATTCTAGTATCAAAATAGATAGCAAAAAATTATTGGAAAGTTGAGATAGAATATAGAATTAAAACTTTAAACACATTGCTATGTAATGATTGTTTTGATAATTTCTTCCAGCTTCAAATTGAATATGATTTTCCTAGTTCATAGCAGTAAAGATATTTTTAATTTAAGCATTTTTAACAGTTCAGTATGGGCCACAGGCTTTGGCTTTTTCTAAGACATTTGAGATGGTTAAAAAAAAATATTGATCCATGGCATTATTGAATCCCATTTATGTATTTAAAAATATGATTAAAGTAGAAATTTTTGAGGGTTCATTGACCCATATGGTATTTTCTATTTTGGAAAGGTACAGTGTGTTAATTCATATAAGTTTTATTATGAGAAAATCTTTAAATGATAAAGCTGTTAATGTGACACTTGATTTACATAAAAGCTTTGGAACCTGACGATCAGAAATTAATACTATGTACGCATGGGGACAACTAAAAGAAATGTACTGAAAACTGGGGGAAAAGATATTATTCCAGATATTATGGAATAGCTTTTGGAAAAGTGTAACTTACCCATCTTAGAAAAAGCAATATTCTGTACTAATCAAAATAAGAGGCAATATGTTATTTTATAATAATATTTTGTTTTTTTATTCAATTATATTATATGGCAATTATTAATTATTTATTAGATAGTGATAAGTTTTACTGCTATCTTTTTCTTGTTTCTTTTCCTTGTCTTTTCATTTTCCTCTTATCTTTTATTTCAAGTTTAAGGATTGTTCAATTTAAATCTTACGTCAAACCTCCAATTTATTTTTATAATAGCAGAAGTGAGAATCTATATTTCTATGCAAATGAGGTCGTAAAAGGTCCATCTAGCTATCTCACACTTAAGGCCTCTTTTGTTAAAATACAAGGACATGTATAGTGATCCCCAGTACATGCTTAAAATACAAAGCACGTTCATCATTTTCCGTATTAATTCTATCACATTTGTTTTTGCAGTGTAAAATATATTTAAGTCACTCTCTGGGAGATTTGTTAAGTTATGATTTCTTCATAACTTCTTTGGCATTTTTTTCCCCTAAAGTATAACCCTATAAAGCAAAATGTGATAGAATTAATATGGAACTCTACAAGAAAAAGATTATGACCTGAAATCATGAAAAGCATAATTGAAATACCGGCTGATATTTTCATACTATATAAATAACTTTCAAAGTATTATTACGAGAAATATTAAGTAGTTTGTCCTTCAGATTGTGTAGAATTGATTTTTAGCCGTTGTTATTGTGTGTGTATTTTATGTAATAATGATGGTTTTATATTGGTAATTTTCACAACAATTATTATTGCTTATTTAGCATATGGCATTCAAGGCCAAGGAGGCTACTCCATTATACCCATGGTAGAAATCATGGAAGATGACAGCTGTTATTTGTTTTTTCCCACTGGTGCACCACAGAATGCAGCCAGCAGTCTGGCAGTACAGAAATGGCAGTACCATTGACAAAATAGTAATTGCTCAGCACATTCAGTTTCATTAAGCCTCTGTAGCACCGTGTTCCCATTACAATATATAGATTTATTTTCAATTTAATCAGTTTGAAAGAAAGATAAAGAGAAGATTGAGTACAAAATGTTTGCAGTAAGAAAGTCTGAACTATAATAATTTTGTGTTTGCTCTCTCTTGAATCTCATATATGATCAAAGGGACACTTTACTAATTACTATCCATAGTGAAACAGTAGCAATTCGGTTTAACTCCACATACAGCTTTTAAATGGTCACCTAAGGTGCCAACTTCTTTGTTAAGCTGAAAACTGTAGATAAAATAACTAATTTCTAATATATCTCAGAAAGTTTAATTTAGTTAAAGATTAATAGTAGGTTTTCTCTGTTATACTCTGTTAGTGTTAATATTGAACAGTTCAATGCATCTTTTTTATGAAATCCTTTCATTCAAACTATTGAAGCCAGTATATTGAGTTTCAGCATTTTAATGTTATTGTAATATTTTTTAAATTCCCTAAATTCAATTAGATTAACAGCATAGCCATACATGTTTCAAGAATTATATATTATTTATAAAATATTGACAATAATCAGTATCTTCTTATTTTACTAGCTTTTCCCAAAATGTTGATTGCATTGTCACCTTGAAATTTCCATCAGATAAAAATGGTGGATTTAAATTGTTTAAGCCCATGTCACACTGAACCAACGGATGCAAAGAGCATGTAAAACGGACAAAAAACCTTGCCATCCGTTGGTTAACACGATGTATCCGTTCTGTATTCACTGCCTCCGTTTTGCTTCCTCTCTATCCGTCCAGCATCCGTTTATGGACGTTTCATCCTCTCCAAAAGTTTTGGGCTGCCTAAAACTTTTGCGCGGAAAATGTATCCAGTTCGTCCGTTCTGCATCCGCTACGCATCCGCTACGCATCAGTTCTGCATCCGTTCCAGATCCACTATATCCGCTAAGCATCCGTTGCGCATCTGCGCAACTCCATCTGCCCGGACGTAGGGAGGAAGCAGAACGGATGCAGAACTGATGCCTAGCGGATGCAGAATGGAAACAAAGCGTTTAAAATGGAAAAAACGTTTGCAGAGGGGACCTATCTCAGATATTAAGGATGTCTAGAGGATGCCTAGAGGATGCCTAGAGGATGCCTAGCAGAAAACCTATACTGCCTATAAAAAGGGGGAGCAACTCACCTGCATCACACTTTCAGAACAGCAGCCCAGCGGTGCAGACCTCTGCAGCCTTCATCTGGCTCTACCTCTTCCACAGCATCCAGTCATGTCCACTGGGGATTGTAACAAAGTCCTTTCAGCAGCCACCATCGTTCTGCAACAGTGAAAAGCCATCTGCAGGCTCTGTGAACACTACTGCGAGAAGAAAAGGAGCCACCCAAAAAGAGTCTGGGTCCGAAGATGGTTCACCAGAAGAGCAGAGGACGGACTGTACAACAAGCTGATGGTTGAGCTCAGGAGCAAAGACACTCGGGCATTCCAGAACTTCATGAAGATGCCTCCAGCCATGTTTGACGAAGTTGTGCAGTGCCTGACAACCAGGCTGACCAAGGCAAACACCAGCTTCTGGCGCAGCCTGGAAACTGGGCTCAAGGTGGCACTCGCTCTGCGCCACCTGGCCTCAGGGACCTCCTACAGGAGAATGCAGAACGGCTGGAGGGTGCCATCCAACACCATCAGCATTGTGGTCAGAGAAGTGGTGCAGGCCATCATCGAAGAATACAAGGAGGAGCTCCTCCAGTACCCCTCCACTGAAGAAGGATAGAAGAAAGTTGCAGAGCAGTGGTATCAGAAGTGGAACTTCCCTCACACCGTTGGAGCCATAGATGGCAAGCACGTGCCCTGCAAATCTCCCGCCAACTCTGGGTCCATTGATTTCAACTCCAAGGGCTTCTTCAGCATCAGGTCACTGACCGTGAGATGTATGTCATGGCCAAGTGCAATTTCCTGGAGGGTGAAATCGGCCACCGAGGAGCAGCCCCTCTGAGACCCCTCTCCCTCAGACAGCCCACAGACAGCCAGTCCTCTTCCAGCCAGGAGCCAGCTACCCTGTCCAGGCAGGTGTCTTCAGAGGGGCCCATGGCAGAGACCCCCCCCCAACAGCTGCACTCCCCATGCCGGCAGACTTGGAGGATGACTCCCTGCTGTCACAAATGGAGGAAGAAACAACAGCCACCAGAGGCCAACCCAACCCCACCCCCACACCCCCAGATCCAGAGGATGCAGGCAGAGAGGCAGACTGGAGGGCCAGGACCACAGTGTGCTGTTGGAGATCAGGGACACAATGAAGACCAGCATAAAACTTCTCTCTCAGCTGGTCCACAACGACATACCATCCTCAGACTGGAAGCCCTTCATCACCTATGTGAGCCAGATCCTGAGGGACCTGCCCGAGGCCCAGTACCAGGTGATGAAGCAGAAGATCACAGCACTTCTGCACAACCCTCAAGGCCCAGCTGAACCTGCTCCGACCCAATCCAGGTCTGCTTCTCCACCCCATGTGATGTCACAGCCCTTCCATGGCTTTCAACAGCCCCTCACCTACCAAGGCTATGACTACCAGGAATTCCCACAACAGAAGCAGACCTTCCCAGTCCAGGCCCAGGTTCATCGCATGCCACAGATGCCATTCCTCACCCAGTTGCAGACCAGACAGCCCCACTACACTCCTCCTTCCTCCACCCCACAGTCAAGCCCGTCAATGGACAATCTGTCATCAGTATTGGGCCTGACATCTCAAGTCCTTGATGAAGGGCCTCTCAACCTCATGGGACAGAGTTAGCTCTCAGATAGCTTCCTGAACACACAATCCCCTGTTGAACCCTCAGGGCCAAGCACCCAAATAGTGCCTCAGACCAGCACTCAAGCCACAGCTACCACCACAGTCCCTGGCCACTTAACAGCTGAGACCATGGACATGACTCAGAGTGACTGAGAATAATGTCAGAGACTGAGTTGTACTTGTTAATTTATCTTTGCTTAAGACACTTTACTTGGTTCATTTTCCTTTTTTAATAAAGTCATAAGGTTTAAGTCCCTGTCACACTGTTCGACGGATGCAAAAAGTTTGTAAAAAGGACACAGCAGACGAGAAAAATGTTCCATCCATTGTTATCCACTCTCAAAAGGGGCAAAAATTTGCATAACCAGGGTGGAAAACATGGAAAGGAAAGGATGGGGGGAGGATGCAGGGCGGATGGAAAGCGGATGCTCTACGGAAGCCTAGCGGATGGAAGCAGATGGGAGCAGATGGCACATCCGCAAGGCTTCCGAGGGACCGCAGCAAAGTGGACGCGGAACGGAAAGAGCGGATGCAGAGTGGACGCCGAGTGGATGAAGCGGATGCACAGTGGATGCCAAGCGGATGAAGCGGAAGCACAGCGGAAGCCTAGCGGATGCCTAATGGATGCCTAGCGTTCACTGTGCATGTGGGGAGGATGCATTGTGTCAGCCCCGCGGATATAAAGGGAGGCAGCTTCCAAGCAGGTCACCATTCAGAGGAAAGACCTGCTTCCAGACACATCGAGTGCCTTGCCAGCCTGCCCTGCCTGCATGCCTGTCTGCCAGCCTTGCTGCCTGCCTTGCTGCCTGCCTTCCTGCCAGCCTCCCTGCCAGCCTCCCTGCCTGCCTGCCTGCCAGACTTGCTGCCTGCCTGCCAGCCTGCCTGCCAGCCTGCCTGCCAGCCTGCCTGCCTGCCAGCCTTGCTGCCTGCCTGCCTGCCTGCCTGCCAGCCTGCCTGCCAGCCTGTCTGCCTGCTGGCCTGCCTGTCTGCCAGCCTTGCTGCCAGCCTGCCTGCCAGCCAGCAACCCCACAACCATGAGGAAGAAGAGAAAGCCTCAGCCATCTGGTGTCAGCCCTGGCAAGAGGGACAGGGCCATCCTCCCACCCCCTGGCCCTCACTCTGCTTCTGCTGGGGCTTCTGTAGCACAGGCTCGCTCTTCTGGGGCTTGGGCTTCTGCTGCTTCTGCTTCTGGAGGAGCTGATGATGATGCTTATGGCGGTGGTGCTTCTGCTCGTGCTTACTCTGCTGATGCTGCTTCTGGCGGTGGTGTTTCTGCTGGTGCTTACTCTGCTGATGCTGCTTCTGGTGGTAGTGATTCTGCTGGTGCTTACTCTGCTGAAGCTGCTTCTGGCGGTGGTGCTTCGACTGGTGCTGCTTCTGGAGGAGCTGCTGATGCTGTTTCTGGCGGTGGTGCTTCTGCTGGTGCTTATTCTGCTGAAGCTGCTCCTCGTCCTGCTGATCCTGCTTTTCCTGCTGGTCCTTCTCATCCTGTTGGTCCTGCTCATGCTCCTGGTCTTGCTCGTCCTGCTGGTCCTGCTCCTGCTCCTGGTCTTGTTCGTCCTGCTAGTCCTGCTTGTGCTCCAGGTCCAGCTCGTGCTCCTGTCCTGATGGTGCTGCTTGTGCTGCTGGCGCTACTGGTGCTTACTCTGCTGCTGCTGATGTTGGTCCTGCTGGTCCTGCTGCTGATGTTGGTCCTGCTGGTCCTGCTGCTGCTGATCCTGGTCCTGCTGCTGCTGCTGCTGCTCTTGCTGCTGCTGCTGGTGATGTGGAGGAGCAGCCCCTAAAACCTGGAACCCCTTCTGATGAGGGCCCAGGTGGTCCTGCCAAAGGGAGGAAGAGGCATATGCGAGAACGAGAGAATAGGCAATACTCCATTGAGGAGGAGCACGAGGATGAGGTGCTGAGGTGGCTGATAGAGAATGAGTATCTATGGTGGAGGAGACACAGGCTCTACAGGAATACCAAAAGGAAGCAGGCTGATTGGAAAGAGAAGTCGGAGAGCCTGGGCTACACTTCGGAGGTGCTCCTCAGCTGGTGGAAGAACATGCACACCTGGTACGGGAAGCTGCACCTCAAAAAATCTGACCAGGCTGCGGTCAAGCTGATGGAAAGAGAGACCTACGTCATGGCCAAGTGCAGCTTCCTGGAGGGTGAGATCCGCCACCAAGGAGCAGCCCCTCTCACAACCCTCTCTCTCAGGCAGCCTGCTGAGAGCCAGTCCTCTTCCGACCGAGAGACAGTTCCTGTCTCAACAGGCCCCCACCTACCAGGGCTATGGCTACCAGGAGGACCAGCAGCACAGGCAGCAGCCCTCCCCAGTCCAGGCACAGACTCATCGGACGCCACTGTTGCCACCGGTTCCACTGATGCCACTGATGCCACCAAATGCCAATGCTGCCACCAATGCCACCGATGCCACTCACGTCACTGATGCCAGCCACGCCAGTCCTCACCCAGCTGCAGACCAGACAGCCCCACTACATTGCTCCTTCCTCCACCCCACAGCCAAGCCTGGCCTCAGTACATCTGTCGTCAGTACTGGGGCTGACACCCCATGGCATGGAGAAAGGAGCTCTCAATATCACGGGGCTGAGCCAGCTGTCTGAGAGCTTCCTCAACACACCGTCACCTGTTGTCCTCTCGGGGCCAGGCACCCCAGTGGCGCTTCAGACCAGCACTCCAGCCACTGTCACCTCCACAGCACCTGGACCCTTCACCCCTGAGACTGGGCACACCTCTGAGTGACAGAGAAGAGTGCCCGAGACTGGGTGGCTACCTGTTGACTTTACAACTTGTTATTAATAAATATTATCTTTGATTCACACACTTGCTTCATTTATTTTTGTCAGTAAAGTCTTGGTGGAAACTTTTAGAAATGGTTTAAGCCTTTGCATGCTTGAAGGATGGGTAAGGATAGCAGTGGGATGGGCAGGGATATCTTTGGGATGGGTAATAGCAGTGCAATGGGCAGGGATACCTTTGGGATGGGTAAAGATAGCTGTGGGATGGGTTGAGATAGCTGTGGGGATAGATAAACCTCCAGTGCAAGCATAGTGGGACTGTATGGTCCACCCTCCCAGGTGCCACACCTATGGCCCTTCATTATCAATACTAATGTAATCATTGATCCAAACATGTCAACATAAACACAACTCTTTATTAAATGCCGTGTTCATTGTAAGCCCACCCAACATACATGGCCCAATCTCATCAGTGTGATGAGACAGGCTGAAGAAAGCATCCATTAATCATCTATCATCCTGCCTTGCCATTCCACTGCTCCAGCTGGGGAGTTGCACCAGTGTTTCAGGAGGTTGCGCTGCTTCTTCCCTTCATGTGAGGCTCTGTTAGGGCCTTGCACATCCTCAGTGTCTATCAGGTTTTGCCCTTGCCTCCATTCCCCAGGCTCCATGTCCCCATCGCCTTGTTGACAGTCCACAAGCCTGTTCTGCAACACTGGGTAGCGGGTGCGCATGAGATTGTGCAGGATGCAGCAAGCTTCCACGATGCTTCTCACGGTCTCTGGGCCGTGGTGCATGTAGGTGAGAAGTACCTGGAACCCGTTGGCGAGGATGCCAAAGGCATTCTCCACTACCCGTCTTGCCCTGGACAGCCTGTAGTTGAAGATCCTCTCTTCACGGGTGAGGCATCTGGAAGTGTAGGGCTTCATGAGGTAGGGTCTGAGGGAGAAGGCGTCATCCCCCACGATGAAGTAGGGCACATCTTGTGTGTCATTAGGCAGGGGGTCTCTTTCTGGGAAGCCCATGATGAGGTTGTGTTCCAGCCCCTCCTTGAGGTCACTGGCATTGTATACCTGGGCATCTGAAGCTGACCCGTTGCCTGCAGCATCGATGTACATGAACTTGTAGTCAGCATCGATCATGGCGAAGAGGACGATGCTGAAGAAGCCCTTGTAGTTGAAGTAAGTGGACCCTGATTTGGCTGGCACTTTGCAGGCCACGTGCTTGCCATCTATGGCTCCAACAGTGTGGGGGAAGTTCCACTTCTGATACCACTGCTCTGCAACTTTCTTCCATCCTTCTTCACTGGAGGGACAATGGAGGAGCTCCTCCAGGTCTTCTTCGATGATGGCCTGCACCACTTCTCTGACCACAATGCTGATGGTGTTATGTGGCACCCTCCAGCCATACTGCATGCCCTTGTAGGTGGTCCTTGAGGCCAGGTGGTGCAGAATCAGTGCCACCTTGAGCCCAGGGTCCAGGCTGGGCCGGAAGTTGGTGCTTTCCTTGGTTAACCTGGGCTCCGCTGCTCCACAACTTTGTCAAACATCGCTGGAGGCATCCTCATGAAGTTCTGGAATGCACGAGGGTCTTCGTTCCTCAGCTCCACCATCAGTTTGTTGTACAGTCTGTACTCTGCTCTTCTCCCAATCCATCTTCGGACCCAGACGCTTCTTGGCCGCCTACTTTTCTCCCCGTAGTAGAGTTAAAAGAGCCTGTAGATGGCTTCGCACTGTTGCAGAACGATGGTGGCTACCAAAAGGACTGTGTTACGATCCATGGTGGACATGACTGGATGCTGTGGAAGAGTAAGAGGCAGATGAAGCCTGCAGAGGTCTGCACAGCAGGGCTGCTGGTCTGAAAGTGAGATCCAGGTGAGTTGCTCCCCCTTTTTATAGGAAATATAGGTTTTCTGCTAGGCAACCTCTAGGCATCCTCTAGGCCTCCTCTAGACATCCTTAATATCCCAGATAGGTCTCCTCTGCGAATGTTTTTTCCGTTTAAAAGGCTTTGTTTGTGAGCTGCATCCACTTTCATCCTTTCTCCGTCCGTGCTACTAATGCTGCGCATGCGTTCCACGTCCGTTCTGCTTCCTCCATGTGTCCGTTTACCGCTGGAGCGGATTTGAGTTGTGCGGATGTGCAGCGGATGCCTAGCGGATATAACGGACGTGTAATGGATATCGACGGATGCAGAACGGATGTTCCCCGTATGCCTAGCGGATGGAAAACGGACACGTTGGATACATTTTCCGTTCAAAAAGTTTTGAGCAGCTCAAAACTTTTTGATCAGATGGAACCTCAGTCGACAGATGCTGGACGGATAGAGAGGAAATAAAACCGATGCAGGGAGTACAAAATGGAAGCATCGCATTTACCAATGGATGGCAAGTGTTTTTCTCCATTTTACATCCTCTTTCCATCCATTGGTGCAGTTTGACATGGGCTTTACCTAAGAAAGTTAATAAAGGTTATCTTTGCTTAACACACTTAATACAGTTTAAGACTAGGTCCCACTGGCCGGCAGATGCAAAACGTATGCAAAAAGGACACAGTAGACAAGCAAAATTTCGGGGGTGGCTCCATCCGATGTTATCCGCTCCAAAAAGTGCCCCAAATTTGCATAAATAAAACAGAAAACAATGGAAAGGAATGAATGGGGGTAGTACATTGCGAGGATGTTAAGCTGATGTTCATAGGAAGCCTAGCAGATGGAAGCGGATGGAAGTGGATGACATATCCGAACGGCTTCCGGGGGAGAATTGCAAAATGGACACATAGTGGAAGGAGCGGATGCATAGCGGATGATGCGAATGCATCACAGACACCTATAGGATGCATAGCAGATGCGTAGTGGATGCATAGCGCGTGCAAAGCGTTCACTGTGCAGGTGGAGAGGATGAATTGTGTCATCTCCATGGATATAAAAGGATGCAGCTCACAAGTAGTCAGCATTCAGAGGAAAGATGTGCTGCCAAAGACATCTTCGAATAACACCATGGTTTGTCAGTCAGTGAAGAAGAGGAAGCCTGTGCCTACTCTTTCCATCCCTGGCAAGAAGGACAGAACCACCATCCCACCCCCTCATTCTGCCTCTGAAGCTGCTGGTGCTTCTGCTGCTGGTTGTGCTGCTGGTGTTGCTGCTGCTGGTGCTTCTCCTGTGGGTGCTGCTGGTGCTTCTCCTGCTGGTGTTGCTGGTGCTGCTGGTTCTGCTGGTGCTGTTGGTGCTGCTGGTGCTACTGGTGCTGCTGGTGTTGCTGCTGCTGGTGATTCTCCTGCTGCTGGTGGTGCTGCTGGTGCTGCTGCTGTGGTGGACAAGCCCCAAGGTCCCCAAAGCCCTGCTGCTCAAGCCCCTGAACGCACGGCTGCTCAAGCCCCAGCCAGAGGGAGGAAGAGGCAAAGGAAGGAGAAAGGAGAGAGGAAACAGTACACCATTTCCGAGGAGCATGAGGAGGAGGTGCTGGAATGGCTGAGGGAGAATGAGTACCTGTGGAGAAAGAGCCACAGACTCTATCGTGACACCAAGAAAAAACAGGCATCTTGGAGAGACTAGCCAGAGAGCCTTGGCTACACTTCAGACCTACTCCTGGGATGGTGGAAGCACATACACACCTGGTATGGCAAGCTACACCTCAAGAAATCTAGCCAGGCTTCTGTCAAGCTCACTGACCAGGAGATGTACATCATGGCCAAGTGCAGCTTCCTGGAGGGTGAGATCCACCACTGAGGAGCAGCCCCTCTGACAACCCTCTCCCTCAGACAGCCCACAGACAGCCACTCCTCTTCCAGCCAGGAGACAGCTGCTCTGTCCAGGCAGGTGTCTTCGGAGGGCCCCATGGCAGAGACCCCCCCCAACAGCTGCACTCCCCATGCCGGCAGACTTGGAGGATCCCCTGTCACAAATGGAGCAAGAAGCAGCAGCCACCAGAGACCAACCCACCCCCACACCCACACCCAGCTCCACAGGATGCAGGCAGAGAGGCAGACTGAAGGGCCAGAGCCACACTGTCCTGCTGGAGATCAGGGACACAATTAAAACCAGCACAGATCTTCTTTCTGACCTGGTCCACAGTGACATACCATCCTCGAACTGCAAGCCCTTCATCACCTATGTGAGCCAGAACCTCATGGACCTGCCCGAGGCCCAGTACCAGGTGATGAAGCAGAAGATAACAGCACTTCTGCACAACCCTCCAGGCCCACCTGAAGCTGCTCCTACCCAGTCCAGGTCTGCTCCTCCACCCCAGGCGATGTCACAGCCCTTCCACAGCTTTCAACAGCCCATCACCTACCAAGGCTACGAGTACCAGGACTTCCCACAGCAGAGGCAGCCCTTCCCAGTCCAGGCCCAGGTTCATCGCATGCCACAGATGCCTCACCTCGTCCAGATGCAGACCAGACAGCCCCACTACACTCCACCTTCCTCCACCCCACAGCCAAGCCCATCAACAGAAAATCTGTCTTCAGTCTTGGGTCTCACATCGCAGGTCCTTGATTAAGGGCCTCTCAACCTCACGGGACTGAGTCAGCTCTATGAGAGAATCCTGAACACACCATTCCCTTTTGTACTCTAAGGGCCAAGCACCCCAATGGCATCTCAGATCAGCACTCCAGCCACAGCCACCTCCACAGTCCCTGGCCACTTGACAGCTGAGACCATGGACATGCCTCAGAGTGACTGAGAATAGTGCCTGAGACTGAGTTGTTACCTGTTCACTTTATCTTTGCTTAAGATACTTTACTTGGTTCATTTTGCTTTTTAATAAAGTCATACAGTTTGTTATTAAAAAAGGTTATCTTTGCTTAACACACTGGGTTCATTTTATTTACTAAATAAAGTGTTGGTGAAAACTTTGAAAAAATGGTTAAGCCTTTGCATGCTTGTGGGATGCGTAAGGATAGCTGCGGGATGGGTAAGGATAGCTGTGGGATGGGTAAGGATAGCTGTCGGATAGATAAACCTCCAGTGCAAGTATAGTGGGACTTTTTATCAATAACAATTTATTCATTGATCAACACATTTCAAAATAAACAAAGCTCTTTATTAATGCCCTATTCATTGTAGGACCACCCAAGATACATGGCCCAATCTCATCAGTGTGATGAGACAGGCTCAAGTAAGCATCCATTAAGCATCTATCATCCTCTCTTGCCACTCCACCGCTCCAGCTGGGGAGTTGCACCAGTGCTTCAGGAGGTTGCGCTGCTTCTTCCCTTCACATGAAGCTCTGTTGGGGCCTTGCACATCTACAGTGTCTGTCAGGTTTTGTCCTTGCCTCCATTCACCAGGCTCCATGTTCCCATTGCCTTGTTGATGGTCCACAAGCCTGTTGTGCAACACTGGGTAGTGGGTGCGCATGAGATTGTGCAGGATGCAGCAAGCTTCCACGATGCTCCTCACAGTCTCTAGGTCATGCTGCATGGTGGTGAGGAGTACCTGGAACCTGTTGGCCAGGATGACAAAGGCATTCTCCACCACCCGTCTTGCCCTGGACAGCCTGTAGTTGAAGATCCTCTCTTCATGGGTGAGGTATCTGGAAGTGTAGGGCTTCATGAGGTAGGTTCTGAGGGAGAAGGTGTCATCCCCCACGATGAAGTAGGGCACATCTTGTGTGTCATTGGACAGGGGGTCTGGATCTGGAAAACCCATGATGAGGTTGCATTCCAGCCCATCCATGAGGTCACTGGTGTTGTATATCTGAGCATCTGACCCGTTGCCTGAAGCATCGATGTACATGAACTTGTAGTCAGCATCAACCATGGCAAAGAGGATGATACTAAAGAAGCCCTTGTATTTGTAATAAGTGGACTGTGAGTTGGCTGGAGCTTTGCAGGCCACATGCTTCGCATCTATGGCTCCAACGGTGTGGGAAAAGTTCCACTTCTGTTACCACTGTTCTGCAACTTTCCTCCAGCCTTCTTCAGTGGTGGGACACTGGAGGAGCTCCTCCAGGTATTCTTCGATGATGGCCTGCACCACTTCTCTGACCACTTTGCTGATACTGTTTTGTGGCACCCTCCAGGCCTAATGCATGTTTCTGTATGTGGTTCCAGAGGCCAGGTGGCACAGAGTCAGTGTCACCTTCAGTCCAGGATCCAGGTAGGGATGGAAGTTGGTGCTTGGCTTGGTCAACCTGGGTCTCAGATGCTCTACAATACCATCAAAAATGGCTGTTGAAATCCTCATGAAGTGCTGGAATGCACGAGGGTCTTCATTCTTCAGCTCCACCATCAGCTTGTCATACAGTCCAAACTCCACTCTTCTCACGATCCATCATCGGATCCACACAGCTCTTGAACGTCTCCTTCTTCTCCTTGCGTAGAAAAGGTGAAACAGTCTGAACAGGGTTTGGTTCTGGTGTTGAATGATCACAGCTACCATAAGGACTGTGTGGAAGAGCAAGACCAAGGGTGTAGAGGTCTGTGCACCATGGCTGCTGGACTGATAGTGAGATCCAGGTGATTTCCTCCCACTTTTTATCGGAAATATAGGTTTTCCACTAGGTGTCCTTCCACATACTCTAGGCATACTCCAGACATCCTAAATATCCGAGATACATCCCATATACCAACGTTTTGTCCGTTTTAATGCTTTATATACGAGATGCATTTGCTTACATCCTTTCTATTTCCATGCTACTAATGCTGTGTGGACGTTCCGTATACCTTTCGCTTCCTCCCTCTTTCCGTTTTCAGTTGCAGTGGATGTGAGTTGTGAGGATGTCCAGAGGATGGTGACTTGACGGTGCACAAGTCTGTTCTGCAACACTGGGTAGCGGGTGCCCATGAGATTGTGCAGGATGCAGCAAGCTTCCATGATGCTCCTCACAGTCTCTGGGTCATGCTGCATGGTGGTAAGAAGTATCTGGAACCTGTTGGCCAGGATGCCAAAGGAGTTTTTCACCACTCGTCTTGCCCTGGACAGCCTGTAGTTGAAGATCCTCTCTTCATGGGTGAGGTATCTTGAAGTGTACGGCTTCATGAGGTAGGTTCTGAGGGAGAACGCGTCATCACCAATGATGAAGTAGGTCACATCTTGTGTGTCATTAGGTAGCGGGTCTGGATCTTGAAAACCCATGATGAGTTTGCGTTCTAGCCCATCCTTGAGGTCACTTGCATTGTATACCTGGCTACCTGAAGTTGACCCGTTTCCTGAAGCATTAATGTACATGAACTTGTAGTCAGCATCAACCATGGCAAAGAGGATGATACTAAAGAAGCCCTTGTATTTGTAATAAGTGGACTGTGAGTTGGCTGGAGCACTGCAGGCCACGTGCTTCCCATCTATGGCTCCTATGGTGTGGGGAAAATACCACCTCTGATATCATTCTTCTGCAAGTTTTTCCAGCTTTGTTCAGTGGTGGGGTACTTGAATGAGCTCCTCCACGTATTCTTCGATGATGGCCTGCACCACTTCTCTGACCAGTTTGCTGATGGTGTTGTGTGGCACCCTCCATGCATACTGCATGTTTCTGTATGTGGTTCCAGAGCCCAGGTGCCACAGAGTCAGTGCCACCTTTAGTCCAGGGTACAGGTTGGGATGGAAGTTGGTTCTTGGCTTGGTCAACCTGGGTCTCAGACGCTCTAGAAGTTCGTCAGACATGGCTGGTGGCATCCTCATGAAGTGATGGAATTCATGAGGGTCTTCATTCCTCAGCTCCACCATCAACTGGTCATACAGTCCAAACTCCATTCTTCTCACGATCCATCCTCGGACCCACATAGCTCTTGAACGTCTCCTTCTTCTCCTTCTTATAAAAGTTTAAACAGTCTGAACATGTTTTGGATCTGGTGATGAATGAGCGCAGCTATCATACGGACTGTGTCATCATCTATGGTGGAGAACAATGGATGATGTTGAAGACCAAGACCAAGGGTGAAGAGGTCTGTACACTACGGCTGCTGTACTCATACTGAGATCCAGATGATTTTCTCCGCCTTTTTATATGAAATATCGGTTTTCTGCTAGGTGTCCTTCTACATACTCTAGACATACTCCAGACATCCTAAATATACGAGATATATCCTAGATTCAAATGTTTTGTCTGTTTTTAATCCTTTATATACGAGATGCATACACTTACATCCTTTCTATTTCCGTGCTACTAACACTGTGTAGATGTTCCATGTACCTTTTGTTTCCTCCCTCTTTCTGTTTTCAGCTGCAGTGGATGTGAATTGAGGGGATGGCCAGTGGATGCAGAGAGGATACAGTGGATGTTTAACGGATGATAACGGACATAGAATGTTTGTTCCCCTTATATGTTGTGGATGTACATTGTACGCGGCAGAAAGTTCATCCATTCACAAAGTTTTGTGCAGCTCAAAACTTCTTGCACAGGTGAAATTTCAGTGGACAGATGCTCGATGGATAGAGCGTATGAAACACATATGCAATGATTATACAATGGATGCATCGCGTTTTCCAATGGATGCCAAGCTTTTTTTAATGTTTTATATCCTCTTTGCATCCGTAAGTGCAGTGGGACCCAGCCTTCATAAAATGAAGAGACAAGGCAGCCATTGCCAGAATTCTGGCAAATAATGTATGTATGTACGTGTTTGTGTTTCACTCTTCCAATTAGTAGGCTGCAATAGAAACATGGACTGATTTTCACTGTCTAGAAGTTATAGAATCAATAGAAACAATGAACGAAGGTCAGTTTTTTCTTTATCAGGAAGCATACAATCATATTTTACAGGAACAGCCACAACCAATTAAAGGCAAATTGCTTACTTTTGGCAGAGCAAATGTATTAAACTAAATATTTAGTTAGGCTCTCTTACACGAAACAAAGTAGGTGTTAACACAATGCAGAGGAATCATTTGCTGCCTACTTACTGGAAGCACTGGAAGAATTACTGGTATGTAGTAATGCAGAACTATCCAGGAATGTTGGAAGCATAAAACTTGATGAGACCAGATCTGGCTAGAGTTGCCCAAGAACATTTGGCATGCCCACTAACCAGAGTGTATTCTCAGACATAATATCCTCATGCTGTGTCAATTTCCATGAAAGGGATTAATAAAACACAAGGTGTTAAAAATGATCCCCCTACTTCTGGGATAACCCAATATTTGTATTGTGTTGCACTCTGTTTATGAAGCAGCTTTTATTATCAGTAGCAGAAGGATCTGAAACTGTTCCTCATGTCTCTGACTTTCTAAGATATAATTTACAGATGGTTATTTATTAATTAGTCACAATTATATGGCCACCCATCTCATAAAAAGCAACTCTCAACCATACCATTGGGCTTCCCTCAGAAGAGCAAGCAAATCTTTTCATGATACAAACTTTACCTTTTCGTACAAGTCTCTTGATACTTCATATGCACTCACAAAGGCAAAGTTTGTACTGCAAACTTGCTCATTTTATCATTTTGTCAATCCAAATATATTGATTGGCAAAGAAATATAGACCCATTAGAATGAAATCTATATATTTAAAAGTGAAATACCACTCATGCATCATCACAAAATCTCCAGAACCGTGAAGCCTACAAACTTGAAATTTAGCATGTATGTTTCTCTTGGCTTCTAGGTGCTGACTAAGAAAGAATTTTTCAAAATGATTATCAGAGCACTAGTATTTCATATATTCTTACTAACATATTCTGATGTTAAGAAGCTCTACCCCCCCTCCCCACCTGCAAAACAAAAGCAGAGGAGTTGAGTTTCAGTTTCAGTTTTAGTTTCACAGCACCAAGCAGCTTTAGTATAGAACAGTTGACCTAAGCCACACTCAGGCTCCTTGCTGTCTCCTTCTTGCTCACAAAGCAAATACTGTTTCAGTTTCCAAATAGCCTTCAACTCTCTCACACACTGGCAGGATGCTAGTCAGATGAATACCAATGAATGTAGGTAGGCAGAGACAGATTTTTTTCCCTTATTTTCCCCAACCACATAGTTTCAAAACAAAGCATGGGTATCAAGCTAGTACCTGATGAAAATAATTCAGAAAATGACAAAGTAGCTCTTTTTAAAAAAAAAAAAAAAAAGTCACTTCAATCTTCTTTATCAATGCTGTTATGAATATCTGCCTAAAATGTACAATAAGCTTTCAAAAAGCTAAATATAGAAATAGAAAATATAAAATTATTAACAATAATGAAATTGAATGATTACAAATACTTTGCTATCTTATAAGTAGGTAGAGAAGAATGGCTCCTGCAAACATACAAAAATTAAGAAAAGGTCTTATTGTGTGTTGTTTTTTAAAAGAGATTGGTTATTCCTTCAAAATTAGAAGGTATCTCTTAGCTAAAATTACTTTTCTAAGAACAGAAAGATATACTGTCAACGGATGAAGCCAACCAAGCAAGCAGACTTGAAACTTTCCAGTCTCTTTTTACTAAACTTTATTTGATACATCATATCAGTATCAATAATAGCAAAACCAATTGTAATTCATCCCCATGGTTTTTGTATAGTTAAAGAATTAAATTTCCTCCCCTTATTAGTTCAGTCACATTGTCAATTAGTAGTCCAAATATTGTTTTAGCAACAGTTGGGCCTTAAGCCCATGTCACACTGAACCAACGGATGCAAAGAGGATGTAAAACAGACAAAAAAGCTTGCCATCTGTTGGTTAATGTGATGTACTCACTGCCTCCGTTTTGCTTCCTCTCTATCCGTCCAGCATCCATTTATTGACGTTTCATCTGCTCAGAAAGTTTCGAGCTGCACAAAACTTTTGCACGGAAAGTGTATCCAATTCGTCCGTTCTGCATCTGCTACGCATCCGCTACGCATCCGTCCTGCATCCATTACGCATCCGCTATATCCGCTTGGCATCCGTTCTGCATCCATGCAACTCGCATACGTTCGGACGCAGGGAGGAAGCAGAACGGACACAGAACGGATGCAGAACGGATGCAGCATGGAAACAAAGCATTTAAAACGGAAAAAATGTCTGCAGAGGGGAGCTATCTCGTATATTAAGGATGTCTAGAGGATGCCTAGAGGATGCCTAGAGGATGCAAAGGGACACCTATACTGCCTATAAAAAGGGGGAGCAACACATCTGGATCTCACTTTCAGACCAGCAGACCAGCTGTGCAGACCTCTGCAGCCTTCATGTGACTCTTCCTCTTCCACAGTATCCAGTCATGTCCACCGTGGATCGTAACAAAGTCCTTTTGGCAGCCACCATCCTTCTGCAGAAGTGCGAAGCCATCTACAGGCTCTGTGAACTCTACTACGGGAAGAAAAAGAGGCGGCCAAGAAGCCTCTGGGTATGAAGATGGTTCACCAGAAGAGCAGAGGACGGACTGTACAACAAGCTGATGGTGGAGCTCAGGAACGAAAACACTTGGGCATTCCAGAACTTCATGAGGATGCCTCCAGCCATGTTTGATGAACTTGTGCAGTGCCTGACACCCAGGTTGACCAAGACAAACACCAACTTCAAGCCCAGCCTGGAACTATGGCTCAAGGTGGCACTCACTCTGTGCCACCTGGCCTCAGGGACCACCTACAGGAGCATGCAGTACGGCTGGAGGGTGCCACCCAACACCATCAGCATTGTGGTCAGAGAAGTGGTGCAGACCATCATCGAAGAATACCTGGAGGAGCTCCTCCAGTGCCCCTCCACTGAAAAATGATGGAATAAAGTTGCAGAGCAGTGGTATCAGAAGTGGAACTTCCCCCACACCGTTGGAGCCATAGATGGCAAGCACGTGGCCTGCAAAGCTCCAGCCAAGTCAGGGTCCACTTATTTCAACTACAAGGGCTTCTTCAGCATCATGCTCTTCGCCATGGTCGATGCTGACTACAAGTTCATGTACATCGATGCTTCAGGCAACGGCTCATCTTCAGATGCCCAGGTATACAATGCCAGTCACCTCAAGGAGGAGCTCGAACGCAACCTCATCGTGGGCTTCCCAGATCGAGAACCCCTGCCCAACGACACACAAGATGTGCCCTACTTCTTCGTGGGGGATGACGCCTTCTCCCTCACAACCTACCTCATGAAGCCCTACAGTTCCAGACTCCTCACCCGTGAAGAGAGGATCTTCAACTACAGGCTGTCCAGGGCAAGGCGGGTGGTGGAGAACGCCTTTGGCATCCTGGCCAACAGCTTCCAGGTACTTCTCACCACCATACAGCATCGCCCAGAGACTGTGAGGAGGATCATGGAAGCTTGCTGCATCCTGCACAATCTCATGCGCACCCGCTACCAGTCTTGCAGAACAGACTCGTGGACCTCCAACAAGGCAATGGGGACATGGAGCCTGGGGAATGGAGGCAAGGGCGAAACCTGATAGACACTCAGGATGTGCAAGGCCCCAACAGAGCCTCATGTGAAGGGAAGAAGCAGCGCAACCTCCTGAAACACTGGTGCAACTCCCCAGCTGGAGCAGTGGTGTGGCAAGACAGGATGATAGATGATTAATGGATGCTTCCTGCAGCCTGTCTCATCACACTAATGAGATTGGGCAATGTATGTTGGGTGGGCCTACAAGGAACAGGGCATTTAATAAAGAGTTGTGTTTATGTTGACATGTGTGGATGATTAATTACATTATTATTGATAATAAAGGGCCATAGGTGTGGCACCTGGAAGGGTGGACCATACAGTCCCACTATGCTTGCACTGGAGGTTTATCTATCCCACAGCTATTACCCATCCCAAAGGTATCCCTGTCCAACCCACTGCTATCTTAACCCCATCCCACAAGCATGCAAAGGCTTTAACCATTTCTAAAAGTTTCCACCAAGACTTTATTAAAAAAAAGAAATGAAGCAAGTGTATGAATCAAAAATAGACTTTATTAACAAGAAGCTAATGTTAGGGATAACATTGTTCACCCTAACTGGTTTAGGTGAAATAATAACTATGAATCATAGTTAGTGTATGTTAGAGTGTATACAGCTTTAACTGTGAAATAGCAATTAAAGGAGTGGTTAAGAAAACAATATATAAGTAGCAAGACTACGGCTTGCTCTCTCTCTCTGGCTTTGATGATCCCTGATTACTGCTTGGAATCAAGACTGCATTGCTCGAACGGGAGAGACAACAAAGGACTGATTTTTATGTGAACTGACATAGGATATTCTACATGGACTTTGCTAACTGAATACCCCTGAATGGACTGACTACATGGTAAATGAATATTGGACTGTTATTTGACTATGCTATTAACTTATAATGGAATAAAATATATTCTTGATAGCACAAGCGTATCTGTTATTTTTACTGTATGTTAATAAACATACAAGCTTAGCTCACTCATTTATCTGTGTGCCTATCTGACTAACGCTGCACATTCTGTTTAGCTTGTCTACCTAACCCTGGTTGGGGAACCCAGGCTTAACACTGGTTATGGGCCCAGAGGCTGCAAAGTCAGTTTAACTAGGTTAAACAGATTTATGTAAAAAGTGAGAGTTTGTGTTGTTATACATTACAGTAAACAGACAGCTGTGTTTTATTAATTATATTTTTATATCCATATAAGAAAACATGGCACAAGTCAATTTACAAAGTTTGTCCCTTATATCCAAGCTGGATGGAACAAACTATGTATCATGGTCTACAAAATGTAGTCTACTTCGACGAAGAGAAGGTCTGTGGAACATAATTGAAAATCCACCAAAAGTAGAAGAATGGGATCCAGAGAATGAGGAAGACAGACTAAAGATAGAAGAATTTATGCATAAAAATCAACAAGCCATTTGCATAATTGCGTTAACATTAACTGATCAACAGCTTGTTTATATCCACGGAGAGAAAACGGCTGTTGGGTGTTGGAAGAAGCTGAAGAGAATTTATGTTCGAGATAATATTGGTGCTCACATAAATCTAACACGGAAGCTTTTCAGGACACATCTCCAAACAAATGGTGATATGCTGAGTCATTTAAAAACTATGCAAAGCATTTTTAAGGAACTCCACGAGAAAGAGCTTATATTCTCTGAACAACATCAAATTTATATAATTCTATCTTCACTTGATGAAAGTTATGATAACTACGTAACTTCACTTGAAATTTTGCCAAAGGAAAATTTAACTTTAACTGATATAACTGGCAGATTGATCGAAGAGGCCAGAAGAAGGCATGAAAGAGATGAATTAAGGAGGGAGCAACCTCAAAAAGAAGATAATAAACCTCCTACTGCATACGGAATTAAAAAGTGCTTTAATTGTGAAGGAAGAGGACATTTGGCAAGATTTTGTAAAAAGGCAAAGCGCCAGAACGCTGGCCAGAATACTAAAAATAATCAAAAGATAAATAAACATTTAGAGTTAGCCATGTATACTAACGGAGCTGTAAAAAATAATTTATGGGTGGTTGACAGTGGGGCATCCCATTGCATAACAAATGATAACAAAAATTTATTAAAATGTCCCAGAGTACACAGCAGATATCGTTAGCCAATGGCTGGAAACTGAAAGCTAAAGGTCAAGGTATAGCATATTGTTCTTTTATAAAAGAGAATGTAAAAATGTTATATGTACCACAACTTAAGTTTAATTTAATTTCAGTTAGAATTTTGGTTAAACTGGAAATGTAGTTACATTTAGGGGAGATAACTGCATACTTGAAAAAGATGATAAGATAATAACTGCATCTTTAAGAGATGGATTATATGTGTTAAATGATGATGGTTTAAAGGTGGCTAACACAATTTATGAAAATAAGAAACCTCATGACGAATGTATTCACTTGTTACATCGAAGGCTAGGGCATTTAAATTTTAAAATGCTTAAGAAAACTGTTGAATTGTCTAAGGGAATAAGTTTGAAATCTTGTAATAAGTATTTGCAATGTAATGCCTGTAATCAAAATAAGAGCAGGGTCATACCGGCTAATAGAGTTGATGGATTTACTACTAAAGAGCCTTTAGAAGTAGTATTTGCTGATTTAATAGGTCCGAAAAAACCAAGTGTAGGAGGAGCTCGCCACATACTAAGTATAATGGATCACTATTCAAGATATGGGTTTTGCTATTTAATGAAGAGCAAAACTGAAACATATCAAAATCTATTTAATTGGTTAAAATTCGCTGAAAGAAAAACTAAAAAGAAATTAGTAACTCTCATCACAGATAATGGTACAGAATTTACAAATAATAAATTTAAAAACAGACTAAGAATGTTTGGTATTCAACATAAAATGTCTGCACCATATAGGCCACAACATAATGCCTTTATAGAGAGAAGAGGCCATACATTACAATCAATGGCACAAACTATGATGTCTGATTCAGGATTACCTGACAATTTATGGGGAGAAGCAATAATGTGTGGTAATCATATATTAAATAATGTTGTTAGTTCAACAACAGGTGAATTACCATTCACACTGTGGCATGGTACAAAACCTGATTTAAGTTACACGCACACATTTGGAGCACCAGCATGGGTGCATATCCCTACACAACTTAGATACAAAGGACGGCATAGAGCTAAAAGATTGATTTTAGTAGGTTATACATCTAATCATCGATCTTATAGATTCTGGGAACCAGGTACATCTAGAGTTTACACCAGTCCTAGTGCAAAATTCCTAGAACATGTAGGATGGAATAGATTAGAGCAAGATTTAAATAATGAAGTATTTATTGAACCCTACAAAAGGCAGAAAGATGAGATTAGCTATAAGAAGAGTCCAATTAAAGAAGAAGTCCACGAAGAGCAAATAGGACCAGAACAAGAGGAAATAGTTGATCAAGAAGAGTTACACAATCAAGAACAATTAATAGAAGAAAGTCCACCTGTAAGTCCTATAATACCTAGACGTACTACACGTGTAACTAGACCACCTGATAGGTATCAAGCAAGTATAGTTTGCCAAGTAACTAAAGTTCCAACTAGTGTAGATGAACTTAGGATGTATCCTGCTAAGGATCAGGAGAATTGGCAAAAGGCAATGGAAAAAGAACTAAATTCATTAAAGGTAATGAAAGTGTATGAAGATGCCAAATTACCTCCAGGAGAAAAATCCATTGGGTGCAAATGGATATTTAAAGTAAAAACTGGAAATGATGGGACTGTTACCCATAAAGCTAGGTTAGTAGCTCAAGGATTTAATCAAACTGCATCTGATTACGATGAAGTTTTTGCGCCAAGACTTAAAGCTACATCTTTAAGAGCAGCACTAGTGTGGGCAGCTAAGAAAAACTATGTCATTAACCATTTAGATGTAGAAACTGCTTATCTACATGCACCATTGCAGCACACTATATATTTAAGAAAACCAATTGGTATAAATGACAATAAAGTCAATAGTAATGATTGTTGGAAACTCAAAAAGAGTCTTTACGGGTTGAAACAATCTGGGTTTGAGTGGAACCAATATATTGTGAAAGAGTTAAACAATATAGGTTTTAAATCTGGTTTAGCAGATCCGTGTGTGTTTAAAAGAGAAAATAATGGAACGGTGTCATTATTGTTATTATTTACAGATGATATTGCTTTAATAACTAAAACTAATAATGAAGCTAATGAGATTATATCATTATTAGCCAAAAAGATAAAAATAAAGCATTTAGGTGAAATTAAAAGGTATCTAGGATTGACAATTAATAAAACAAATAATGGTTTCAAGATATCTCAAGAAGATAAAATTTGCCAATTAATTAAAACTTATATGATGGAACTTTGTAAACCAGCAAAGATTCCAGTGAGTCAAGAAGTTTGCCAAACTAATGATCAAAGTCCCAAATTTGATAAGTCCATATATCAATCTTTGATTGGTAGCTTATCATATATAAGCAATTGGTCAAGGCCAGATATAGCTTATAGTGTAAATCAGCTGGCACGTTTTAATTCAGATCCAAAAGAATATCATTGGAAATCCTTAAAAAGAATATTGAGATATCTTAAGGGAACAATAAACCATGCATTATATATAGAACCAAAGGGTGATTTGAGTCTTAGTGCTTATGCAGATGCAAGTTTTGCAACTGATTATAAACACTAGAAAATCAACATCTGGGATGGCTATATTATTTGGTAAGACACTAATAGGATGGAGGTCAATCAGACAACAGCATATTAGTTTATCCACGATGGAAGCAGAATTTTCATGTCTATCATTATTATACACTGACTTAATTTTCTACAAACAGTTGTTGTTAGACATGGGTATAACTGTAAAAGATTCCATTATGGTGTATGAGGATAACCAAGCAGCTATAAAGTTAGCTACTAGTATTGCTGTAAAAACTAGATCAAAACATACTGACCTAAGATATTTGAATGTAAGAGAATCAGTGAAAAATGGATTAATTAAATTGGTATACTGCATGTCAGAAGAACACATTGCAGACCAATTTACAAAAGCTCAAGGAGCAACTAAGTTTAAAGAAAGTTGCGAAAAATATTTTCTAAAGATGTAAATGATTCATAGTTATTATGTAATCTAAAAGGGGAGAATGTTAGGGATAACATTGTTCACCCTAACTGGTTTAGGTGAAATAATAACTATGAATCATAGTTAGTGTATGTTAGAGTGTATACAGCTTTAACTGTGAAATAGCAATTAAAGGAGTGGTTAAGAAAACAATATATAAGTAGCAAGACTATGGCTTGCTCTCTCTCTCTAGCTTTGATGATCCCTGATTACTGCTTGGAATCAAGACTGCATTGCTCGAACGGGAGAGACAACAAAGGACTGATTTTTATGTGAACTGACATAGGATATTCTACATGGACTTTGCTAACTGAATACCCCTGAATGGACTGACTACATGGTAAATGAATATTGGATTGTTATTTGACTATGCTATTAACTTATAATGGAATAAACTATATTCTTGATAGCACAAGCGTATCTGTTATTTTTACTGTATGTTAATAAACATACAAGCTTAGCTCACTCATTTATCTGTGTGCCTATCTGACTAACGCTGCACATTCTGTTTAGCTTGTCTACCTAACCCTGGTTGGGGAACCCAGGCTTAACAGCTATAAAACAAAAATGAGTCTCTGGCACTCCTCTTGGTCGCTCAGTCTCAGGGGTGAAGGGTCCAGGTGCTGTGGAGGTGGCTGGTGCTGTGGAGGTGGCTGGTGCTGGTGTCATCAGCTCCTCCAAAAGCAGAAGCAGAAGAAGCACCAGCCCCAGAAGAGTGAGCCCATGCTGCAGAAGCCCCAGCAGAACCAGAGTGAGGGCCAGGGGGCGGGATGGTAGCCCTGTCTTTCTTGCAAGAGCTGGCAGCAGATGGCTGAGGCTTGCTGTGCTTCAGCATGGTTGTGGGGTTGCTGACTGGCAGGGAGGCTGGCAGGAATCAAGGCTGGCAGGAAGGCTGGGAGGGAGGCAGGCACCAAATCTGGCAGGAAGGCTGGCAGGCATGCAGGCACCAAGGCTGGCAGGAAGGCTTGCAGGCAGGCAGGCACCAAGGCTGGCAGGCAGGGAGGCACCAAGGCTGGCAGGAAGGCTGGCAGGCACCAAGGCTGGCAGGAAGGCTGGCAGGCATGCAGGCACCAAGGTTGGAAGGCAGGCATGAACCAAGGCTTGCAGGCAGGCATGCACCAAGGATGGCAGGCAGACGGGCTGGCAGCAAGGCTGGCAGGCAGGCAGACAGCAAGGCTGGCAGGGAGGCTGGCAACAAGGCTGGCAGCAAGGCTTGCAGGCAGACATGCAGGCAGGACAGGCAAGGCAGTCGATGTGTCTGGAAGCAGGTCTTTCCTCTGAATGGCGACCTGCTTCTGAGCTGCTTCCGTTATATCCGCGGGGCTGACGCAATGCATCCTCCCCGCATGCGCAATTAATGCTCGGCATCCGCTTGGCTTCTGCTGTGCATCCGCTAGGCTTCCGCTGTGCATCCGCTTCATCCGCTCTGCATCCGCTCTGCATCCGCTCTGCATCTGCTGTATCCATTCCGCGTCCGCTTTGCTGCGGCCCCCCGGATGTTCCATCCGCTCCCATCCACTTCCATCCACTGGGCTTCTGTTCCGCATCCGCTTTCCATCCTCCCTTCGTCCTCCCTGCGTCCATGTTATCTGCTCCGGTTATGCAAATTTTTGCCCCTTCTGAGAGCGGATAACAACGGATGGAACATTTTTCTCATCCGTTGTGTTCGTTTTGCATCCGTTGGGCAGTGTGACAGGGCCTTTAGTAACACAGATGGCTAAATGACCTTGGTTCCCACAGAACTGGATTTTTGTTGTTACATCTGCTGTCTGGAACCAGGATTCTATAGGTGGCTTCCCTCCCCACCCCCCAGTCTCTGTGGCAACAGTTGAAATAAGCACAATTTTGCTTTGAAGTTAACACAGCTTTCCTCTCTGTCTCATTGTCATTTTCCTGTCTCTTTCTCTCTCTGTAACCATGGTGCCTTATTGATTCAGTTAAGTTGTTGATTACAATGATCCAAATGAATGAATACATCTTCACTTTCTGGTTCTCAGATGCTAGCCTTACAGACATTGGCATTTTAGTTCGAACAATTAATTCGAACATTACATTAGAACAATAAATGACCTACTTCCAGAAGTTGCGGGCACTCCAGGACTGGAGATTTTTAAAAATAAATTAGACAATCATTTATCTAAAATAGTATAATATCTCCTGTTTGAATGTGGGGTTGACTAGAAGACCTTCAAGGTCCCTTTCAACTCTATTATTCTGTTCAATTCTGAAATACTTCTTTTTGTTATACTATCCACATTGCCAAATCTGCCAATCTGTTGGAACATCTGGCACCAATCTGCCTTTCTTCCATACTGTCATGTGGCCCATTTAGCAGTGCCCCCAAATATTGTCAACAATCTACAATATGAAGTTGCTAACTTCATGATTTCTTTTAAAAATGAAGCTATTTCAGATGTACTGCAACACCTTCATTGCAGTATGTGGATAAATCTTTTTTAATGGAATCTTGAATCTTAAATTAGCTTGATTCAAGTTTGGTTATAATTAATCTCAAATGTATGATTCAATACTTGATCTAAATATGGTGTTCTTTGAATTTGAATTTGAAATCTTCAATTTGAATCAAATCAGTTCTGACTTACACCAGCCCAGTCTGAATTAAAGAAGTTCTCATGGTGGTGTTCTTGGAAATTTGATAAAGTATGGAAATGAGCAAACTTCAAATTTGTTCCAGTTTGTACAGATTGTCAACAAACTAAAGAAAAGACAAGAACCTATGTTATACTTATGAGAATTTCCCACATATAATCTATTACTTGAGTAATGGGAGGTGGAGTGTTAGGTTTTTTATGAAACTGAAAAACAATATTTCTAATACATTATTGCTGTTTCTATTTTTTATTCAGGGTTTTTTATATTATTATAATTATTTTATAATAATTCTATCAACTAAGATTTTATTATGTTCATTTTGTTTGCTTGACTTTTTTAAAGGATATATTCACAAAAGAGAGAAAATCAACTTTTGGGAGATTTAAATAAAAACATCATTTCTGTTTGTCTAGTAGTAAATAAAGTCGATTTTTTTTCCAGAAAGGCTGCTGTCATATTTTAAACTGTGTAAATATGAATCAATACAAATAATGGCAAAAGCTTTCTGTACACATCAATGCTAGCAATCTTCCATCAGACAAATATTACATTCTGCTAACATAATTACATGGTTCACATGCTTACAACATTGTTGATTGCAAAACCTTCATTTGTAGACCTTAGTTACAGGGCATGTAAAAACAAATATGCACAGTTCTGGTGCAAACTGAGATGCAAAATGACAAAGTTCGCAAATAAAAGTGTTTTATTTTATATCATATTGTTGAAGTAATCAAAAGAAGATAAAGCATAAAATTAAGGTTATTTGCATAAGTATTTCTCAGAGTTCTTGGCTAAATTTAAGCATGCTTATCTTCCTTTTTCATTTCAATTGAAAAGCTTACCTATTTCCTCATCAGGTAAATTATATTCACCATCTTCTGAACTCTATTTTTGGAAGTGTTTTTAACCGAATCAGTTCCAGTTGCTCTAATTAACTGAAATGAATATTTAAAGGTTATAATTGCTGGACTCTGGCCTCCTGAGAAATAATCATTACCTGTCTGAAGTGTTGTTTTACATGCCTAAGCTTTATAAAAAGACTGCTGCTGCTTATATTCTTGTTCATTTGAACAATATTATTATGTTGTAAGCTCATTATATGGGGTGGCTTTTAGTCAATCAGTTTCTTAAAGCACCTAAAAATAATGTTTTGTTCTGCTATTATAAAAAGCAAAGCAGCTTACACTGAGAAATATGACACAAATTTTAGAACTGAAGCAAAGACTCAACAAACTTACCCAGAAACTTCATTTCAAACAAGAAAAATATTTTATACTGAGTTTTAATTTTTCTGATGGGTGAAGGAAACAGATGATAAGCATATATTTTGAAATAACATGATTTATTCTGAAAAGAATAAGCACTAACCTATATTAAAAGACAAGAAACTATACTTTGAAGTCAGAACAAAATACAATAGGGAATGGCTGCGTTGTGATAGAACAAAACTCAAGTAAGGTCAAATAATACATTTTTTTTTAAATGAAACAATAAATGTACTTGGTGACTATAAGAAACAATGAGAAATCAAAATGAGGTTTTTGTCTCTTATTTTTCACTCCAGTGCTACAGGAATAATCAGGTGGCATTCTATACTAAGTAGTACCAGCTAATCAACTCACTAGACTGATTATTTGTATACATTTTTAAAAAAAGTTATATAAAATATATGGAATCAATTTATACTTTCAATACCTTTTGTTATTTGGAATTGAACTGAAATAAATGAAAAGAAGGAAGGAAGAAAGTGGAAGGGAATGAGAGAGGGAAGGAGGGAGGGGGGAATTTAATGTTTCTGTCTCAGTAATAATTCGTACAAGCAATTTCAAACAATAACATTCCAAATGTAAGAGGTAAGGCAAACATCAATCACATTTTCTAAACTAATTTGAAATATAACTACTCAAATATATAGAGTTTTTTTAATTGATTATGTGCCATCCTTACAGTGTTGGCTTTTACTTCTTTAGATGGTCACTTCTTTAGGTAGTTTCCGGGATGATTTGTTACCAAATTAGACCTTCAAGTCTTCAAATGATGTACCATATCACTGTAATCAACTCTAACTTCCATGCTGTTGGTCATCTCTTTTTTTTTCTTTCACTTTACTCACAATTATAAACTTATCAGGAGAATTAATTTACATGTTGGGTCAAAATTATACATAACAAATTGGACTTCAAGTGAGAATTTTGATTGATTTTTCTCTGAACCATTTCTTTGTTTTCTTCATATCTTTTGTATAATATTGTCAGGGATCTTGTCCAACATGCTTGCTTTCTTTTTATCTTATTTCTTCAAGTCCAACTTTTGCTACAATAGAAAGTCACAGGGAAAACAATTGCCTTCATGATTCTTTTTGTTGTCTTTACATGCATAGAAATGTCCTGGCACCTTAATTTCTGTTTGAAGACCTTTACTGCTACCTCACCAAATACTGTTTTTTGACTGCTGGTTCTTTTTCTGTTGATAGTACCAAAAGGTAGAAGCTATCTTCACTTCAGTATATTCATTATCAGTTCTAAAGCAAGCTTATAATGAATATTGGTCAGACACTATCTTGACAGATAAGTAAAGGTAAAGTTTCCCTTCGCACAAATGTGCTAGTTGTTTACTGAATAGCCAGTGCTGTCCAAAGATGTCTCCGTGGTCATGTAGTCAGCATGACTAAATATCGAAGGTGCATGGAACACTCTTACCTCTTACCAAAGTTCTTCATTATTTTTCTACTTGCATTTTTACATGCTTTCAAACTGCTAGGCTGGCAGAAGTTGGGACAAGTAACGGGAGCTCTGTTATGCTGTGCTAGGGATTCGAACTGCTGACCTTTCTGATTGACAATCTCAGCGTCTTGGCGACTGAGCCACTGCATCCCATTTTCTTGACAGACATTTTTACAGAAATCAGATATATCTTTCTGCACCACAAATTAAAATGTCTGTAGAAGATTTTGTAGCACCCAGAAACTGGATCAAAAGAAGTCCATTCAGGGCAGCCTAAAATTGTCTTTGCTCAGGGAATCTTTGTCTGATCTCCAAGCTAACCATGGGAAAAATATGCTTAATTCTACCAACAGTAAAAATTATGCTAAGAGAAGGAATATGCTACAGTAAACAGGGTTAGCTAAATCTGATTTTCAGCTACATTAAATGTGGGCTAGGTATGAAACAAAACAACTTTCCAAGGAAATAATAGTTTCCTGTATATTAAAGAATGGCTACATGTTCATGTTAATATTTCAAGGATGTGACAATCAACCCTGGAAAACATGGTTTCAAATAATGATTCATCCATGATGTTTGAATTTTTGCAATATACATTATTCTCTCTTGAGCATTGCTATTTCTTACAAGAAGAAAAAGGAATGGTGCTTGCTATTCTAAAGCTCTGGAGAAAAAAATAGAATAGATATATCATCAACAACACTGTACAAAAATCTGAGAAATAAATTTACTGATATGCAGAGGTAAATTTGAATATATAATGCAATGGTATACATGGATAAATTTTAATATATAATCAAAGAACATAATCTTATTGATACTATACTCCAGCTATACATAATTATCTCTATCACTTTATGAATTATATTTTACAGAAGGAAAAAAAGCTACAAAGACTTTTTAACACACATCAGGAACTATTATTTGATTCATGTGAGATTTTTACATAGTCGATAATATGAATTAAGATTTTGACTTAATTATTGCCCTTTGAAATCATTTTCCTATATCATTTCCCTAAACTAACTGGTGAATGGATTTTAATTGTTCCAAAAGCAAGCACTACTTTCAGTAATTAACATGTCTCTGTAATTATGGGTACTTAGGGGTTGCAGCATTTAACTGTAAAGTGCAAATGTTGAAAGTCAAGAAATTGCAAAGGGAAAAAAGATATAAAATGTTGTAATCTGAATAGAAAGTTTCATCCTTTTAATAAGAAAATAAGTATAATTTTATAATGTGAATCAATGTTATTTTTGTATACTGTATATGTGAAATGACAAATAATTAATATATTAACCATAAAGAACAAGACAAATGATTTATTTTAGATGAATTTGGCACTATTATAAATTGTTACTAATTTTTCTCTAATAAAAATATAGCTGTTCTTTATACACTATGATTATACCTTAAAATTGTTAAAGAAGGTTATATTGTATGTGTACATATAGATACTCTGCATTTAAAACAATTCTTCCATATAGATTAGTGTCTAGATTTATGGATCTTGGCTTTCTTATTCAATCTGCCTTTGGATTATGGATTTCCCATCTGGCAACTCTCAGAGGGTCAGATTAGATAATCATATCTCTTCAGCCATTATTCTTAACACTGGTACACCACGGGATTGTGTTTTGAATCCCTTACTCTGTACTCTTTTTGTGCATGACTTCATTTCCAGTCACACTATTATCAAATTTGCAGATGATACAACAGTGGTGGGACACATCTTTGGGAGGGATGAGTTTGTCAATAGAGATGAGGTGGACGAGTTGTTTATAGTGGACTATAGAAGGAATCAATCAGACATCCAGCCATTGCTTATCAATGGAGACTGAGTGGAACAAGTGGTCAGTTTTAAGTTTCTGGGTGTTATCATAAAAGAGGAGCAGACATTGCAGCACTGGTCAAAAGAGCCCAGCAGAGATTATACTATCTGAGACTTCTCAGAAACAACTGAATGAAAAACTGTTGATGACCTTCTACCGCTGCAGCATAGAGAGTATTTTAACTTACTACACATGTATATGGTTTGCCAATTGCACAGTGGCAGATAGGACAGCATTCCAGAGGGTTAACATCATTGCCCAGAGATTCACTGGTTCCCCTCTTTCCCGTTTGGAAGAGCTTTATAGCTCCCGCTGCCTTGAGAAAGTTCAAAACATTCTTAAAGATCCATCTCATCCTGGGCACCTCTTTTTTTTAACTATTACCATCTGGTAGATGGTATAGGATAATAAAAACAAGGACAAATAGACTGAAAAACAGCTTCTATCCTAGAGCAATAACTGAATACTGAATTCTATTGTATAGTGCAATATTAATGCAATATCAGAGGTTTTCAATTCAATTGTATAAAATGTGAAGGATGTGTGTTTGTGTGTTATTTTTATCGTTATAATGTACACTGAAGATGGCATTTAATTTCATTGTATGAGGTGCAATGACAATAAAGTAAACCTACTAACTAAATTCTTGTGGCTATAATACTATAACTCTGAACTCATCTAGGAAATCTTCTAAGTGAGAAAAAGATATAGATGGGAAAGCAGTTTTCAAATTTACACAAATGACATAAAACACTAAACAAAATATGCAATAATATTCCAAATATATAAAAAAAGAATATAGAAAACCAAAGTTCTCATAAAAGAAAGCTTTTGATAAATTAAAGAATGGATTTTGACATGGTATGCTATAAATATTACTATTCACTGGTATAGAACAATAATAATACTGAACTGTTAATTTTTATTTTATTTTATTAATTGTCCAAATATCTTAGGAAAGCTCTTCCTTCCATGTTTAAAGCATTCCCTTATACTACTCCTGTCAAATGGTGCACAAATTCATACAAGGGAGCCTGTATTAAGTATGCTTATTTAACTTTAGAATGCTATATAATATTTATTACAACAAATTAATACTTCATTTATTTAATTTTAAATTAATTAACTTCAACCTGTTTGATCTTGTGGTTAAAGAGCCAAGCTAGAACCTGGGAAACCATGAGTTCAAGTTCATTCTTAGTCATAAAAACTACCTGGGTGAATTTAGATCAGTCACTCTCTCTTAGCCCAACTCAGCTCACAGGGTTGTTGTTGCAGGCAAAATACAAGGAAGAAGGAGAATTAGATATGTTCACTGTCTTGAGTTTTTATAAAAATGGAATACAAATTAAATAAATATATTTTGTTGATTCATATTAAAAATTGGCATGCCCTCACATTATTATAAAACTATTTTTACTTTATTTTCTCATTCTAATCAGAAATACCCAAAGTATTAACACGGAAGAAGTTAAGAAGTAATATTAATTAAATATTAGCTTCAAACAAAGTAGGAAGGCAAATGTATGTCTCACAGTCCTATGCATATCCAAGACCAATTTTGATTAAGCAAGAAGGGAGTTTTTAACATCTGTTTATGATATGACAAATGATCATTTTGAGTGATCCAAACTGTTATTTTATATCACTAGTAACAATCAAAAATAGTTCAAAGAAACTAACTCTGGTGGTTTTAGGCTGATAAAAATTCCACTAGGAACAACGTATAAGAAACCATTATAGGTTGTCCTTAGTGGAGTTTTTAATCACAAAACTTTTATGTAACAAAAAGAGAGGGTCCTGTATTAATTTAATCTGCTAACAGAAATAGAAATTATGTGTGATGCTTTATGCTAATGAAATAAAAGGAATATGTATTATAAAGAATACACTGCCATCTATTGGATGTCACTGTTTTATTTATTTAATTTTCTTTTTCCCTTTTGGAATTATCCAGGCCAAACAAGATAAATCCTATGTGTAATAGGATTTATTTTCTTTCTCTATTTTTTTTTAAAGATTTACTGACAAATCTCCAAAAAAAAGTATTCTTTATTTTTCCAATACATATTCTACATAGCAACAAATGTGTCTCTAAATTCTACTACCAACACATTGATACATTTTATTTATTTAGTAAATTTATAGACTGCCCGTCTTATATTCTGTAAACCAGCAGTTATGGAACCAGATATTGGTTTCATGGAAGACAATTTTTCCATGAACCAGGGGAGTTGGGAGAAGGACCACCATGTAACCTAGATCTCCCACATGTGCAGGAAGGTTCAAGCTTCTATGAGAATCTAATGCCTGGTGATCTGAAGTGAGCTGAGACAATGATGCTAATACTCGGGAGAGGCTGCAAATGCAGATGATCTTCTCTCACTCACCTGCCACTTACCTCCAGCTGTGCATCCCAGTTCCTAACAGGCTATAGTCTGGTACCAATCTGTGATACAAGGATGCCTGCTGTACATTACTCATGGTGGTTCATATATTAAGAACAAAAACAGTGAAACAATAACTAGATAACAAAAATAGCAGCTGAGAAGGCTCTCAACATTCAAACAAGCCATGACACTGTGGATTCTGGCAGTTACTCCAATTAAATCATGAGCTTGAGCCACACTCCCAAAACTAAAAAAGATTTATTTGAAGGTAACATTCTACATCCAGCATTTACCTAGGCGAAGCCAACTCTGAGATACGTAATTCACTGTCACCCTTGATCCTGCTTTTCCTCCCACTCCTCTGGGTGTAACATCCAATGAAAAAAGTCCATAGCCAAGTGTCATTAATTATGCTCTCCAATTATATTTTTTCAGAAGATTCAGTCATCTAATCAGTGTTTGAAGAAAATATGAATAGAATGTACTTTTGATTCCACATTGCTGCCTTTTCTTTGAAACTTCCCCTTCCCTTCTTTCTGTTGTCAACTATAAAATGTGTATACAAAATGTTTTATGAATTGACACACTGGCTTATCCATATTGTTAGAGCTTCCAGGATTGATGGCAAAGCCAGGTTTTTAGTGTTTGTGAAAGGCCAGCAAGGTCAAGGAAAATTTAATTTCTGGGAAAATGATGTTCCAGGGCACGTACCATAGTATAAAAGGCTCTTGACAGTGTGTCACACAGATGGGCATTTCTAACAGTATGGGTAGGTGGGTTGACACCACTAGGGAGAGATGATTCTACAAGTAACCTGTCCCCAAGCCTTTAAAGATAACTACTAGCAACTTTAATGTTATGTATGTTACAGCTCCCATAAGTTAAATAATTTCTGCCATTGTCTCCACACTTTATAATATTTCCCTCAGATGTGAAGCAAGCTGATCCTCTCCTGGCCTTGCAAAATGATGTTGTCAGGCCCCAAGAACCAAGAAAGACACATGAACAGTTTCCTTTATTGTTCTTAACCTATAGATAGAAATCCCATGAAAATGAGGCATAACTAAGGATATACTGTTTATTTATTTTATTTTATTTTTATTTGTCAATTGCTTATAAGATAATAGGTATAAGTAAAAACATAGTGATGAATACATGGATACATATAAGAAAAATAAAAAAGTATAAAAGAAACAATAGGATAGGAATGGTAGGCATGTTGGTGTGCTTATGCATGCCCCCTACAGACCTCTTAGGAAAGGGGTGAAGTCAATAGTAGACAGTCTAAGGTTAAAGTTTTTGGGGTTTGGGGAAAAAACCCAGAGTCAGGTACAGTATTCCAGACATTGACCACTCTGTTGCTGAAGTCGTATTTCCTGCAGTCAAGTATGGTGCAATTAGTTTATATCTATTGTTTGCTCTTGTGTTTTTATGGTTGAAGCTGAAGTATTCATTGACAGGTAGGACATTGCAATGTATGATTTTATATACTATACTTAGATCAGACAGAAGGTGGTGTAGTTCTAGGTTTTCTAGGTCTAGAATTTTGAGTCTGGTGGCATAAGGTATTCTGCAATGAGTAGAGGAGTGGAGAACTCTTGTGAAATATTTCTGGACTTTCTCAACTGTGTTAATATCAGACACATAATGTGGGTTCCAGACTGATGAGCTGTATTCGAGTATTGGTCTAGCAAATGTTCAGTATGCTCTAATTATTAGTGTAATATTACTGGAGAAAAAACTACATAAGATTAGGTGAACAACTCTTAATGCCTTTTTGGCTATGGGCTCTAGCACTTAGGTTATTTGAGATGAGTACTCCAAGATACTTGACAGAGTTTGGATCACCAACAAGGTCTTGACTATTCAGCCTGTATTTTATTTTCTGATTATTATTATTTTTTGCCAGTATATCGGACAGAGCATTTATTTGTTGAGATTTGATGTTGCTATTTGTTTGACCATTCTGATACATAGGTATGAAAAGAGTTGGTCCTAGAAAACTGCCTTGGGAACACCACTGTTGACAGGTACAGAATTTGATAGGATGCTCCCAATTTTGACCATTTGTTGTCTTTTTGACAGGAATGCAGGTGTCCAGAAATACTATAAGATTTTAATTTTAGGAGTAGTTTGTCGTGTACCACTGAATCAAAGGCTTTACAGAAGTCTATGTAGATTATGTTTATTGCTTTGCCCTGATCAAGTTGTGTAGTCCATATGTTTTTGCAGTGTAAAAGTTGCAGATTACATTATAGTTTTTTCCAAAACCATTTTTTTTTATTAGAGAGTAGGTTGTTTGTTAATTCTATTGTGAGAATTGCTTGGGAAGCAAGCAATTGCTCTGTTCTTCTCAACCATACTATCTTAGCTTCATGCCCATTTGTTCTCCTGGGCATCCAGACTACAATGAAAACCTGACTCTGCTCATAGGGTTGCTTGAAACCCTGGAAGTGGTTAGTGCCTTAAAATGCTCCCCTCACTTTTTTTACCTTTGTTTTTACATGGGTCCTATTTTACTGATGTATTGTATTTTTATATGGTTTTTATGCTTTTAGCTGTAAACCACTAATAGTCATTCTGATGTGAGATAAGCAGTATCTAATTTGATTAATATATAAATATTCTAATGTCAAGTCATGACAGGCCTTAACAGTAACCACTAGCACCATTTGAAATGTACATGGAAGCATACCGGTAGCCAAGACAGCAGGGCAAAAGTATGTATCCTGAATAACCAGCATTTTTGCCATATTTTGCACCAGCTGAAATCTTCAAATACTTTTCAAGGTCAGCTCCATGAATTTCAGTCGTCCACTTTGGAGATGACTATAAGTGACTGTGAACAAGACCCTTTCCCTTGATCCAGGTGCAACTGCCAGACAGCACAAAAGTGTGCATATCACACACACACATAATTGGAAAACTTCCAGTTTCCCAAATGGCATAGATCTGATTGAGTCCCAGTATCATGGGATCATAAGACCTAAAACTATTCTGCCTCAGTAGGATTGAGCCAAAGCCTATTGTTCCCCACCCAGAGCTCCACAGTCTGCAGATACTGAGGAGGATCTCCATAGAATCCCTGGTACTCTTTTATCATAATATCAAACAAGAACACATTCCAAAATATGTGAAATATTGACATTCCATCAGGTATTCCATCAGACTGCATGACTTATTTCACAAATTTCACAACTGAACAGTTTCTCTGTGTTGTTAGGATAATATAATCTAAATTATAACTATGATTTTTTTTTATTTTTAGCAGTGCTATAAAGGTATTGTTTTTAAAGCTTAAGACTGTTTTATTAGTGCTGTTCTTAAAAAATGAGACTGTTTCTGAGATTTAGTGAATCATCAATTGCTACTTAACCAGTAGAACGAGAGTGGTTAATATAAACATATGCATATGCACATGATGTTCATTGTTTTGGAAGAGGACCTTACCATCCAACAGATTCTGGTCTGTCCACGGTATGTTTGCAGGTGGCTGGTAAGGCCTATCAGAGCACAGAATGTTCTGCCACATGTTGGACATACATGTGTGGGCACCATGATTGCAGCATTTGCAGCTCTGGCTTTGTGGAGTGCTTGCTTCCCTTGTGCTATAGTTATTCTTCTGTCTTTAAATGTCTGGCAGCCTTGGTGAATCAACACACGCCATGTTGATCAATCTTGTGCCAGGGTTTCCCAGGAAGTGGTGTTGATATCCAAGACTTGAGAGCAGCTTTCAGTGTGCCTTTGTATTGCTTCCTTTGTCCCCCATGTAATCGTTTTCCTTGAGACAACTCACTATGGAAGAGCTGTTTGGGGGTGCAGTGGTCTGGCATTCTTGCAAAATGGGCCTGCCTGGGCTTTGATCCATAAGGTGTGAACTGATGGCAGGCCTGCTCTGGAGAAGACTTCTATGTCTGGCATCTTGTCCTGCCACCAGATCCTCAGAAGTCTGCAGTGGCAGATCATGTGGAAATAGTTCAATTGCCAAGTGTGCTTTCTGTATAGAGTCCAAATTTTACCAGCACACATTGGGATAATTAGCATTACTGCTTGGTAGACTTTGACTGTGGACTTTGGCTTAGTCCACAGAGGTCCACATATTGGTCAGTAGTCTGCCAAATGCAGAGCTTTCCTTGGCGATTCTGCAGTTGACCTTGGTGCAAATTGTCACTGCATGGGAGAGGGTGCTGCCAAGGTATGTAACTTGGTCCACTGCTTGCAGAATTTGTTCCTTTGCTGTGGTAATGGCTTCTTGGTGTTGGGAATTTGGAGATGGCTGGTGCATCCCTTAGGTCAGGGGTGTCAAACTCAAAGCCCAGGAGCTGGATCTGGCCCATGGGATGCTTAAATATGGCCCATGGGGCCATCCTGGAAACAGCAAAGGACCTGCAGTGCCACTTCCAGCAAAAATTGAGGTTGGGAGGCCTGCATACAGCCCTCCCAAGCTCTGTTTTCCCTGGCATAGGATTGCAAGAGGCCATCACAGCTGAAAAAGGATCTTACAAAAGCCGCAAGCTGTGCCCCAACTCTCTTTTCACTGGCAGAAGATTGCAGGAGACTGCCACAGCCTAAATGAAGCTCAAGAGCCCATTTTCACTGGAAGAGTGCTCGGGCTACCACAGGTGACCTGAGAAGAGTGACATTGAGCTGGACACACCCACACTGGTCATGCCCCCAAGGTCAACTACAACCCTGTTGAGGCCCTCAATGAAATTAACTTTGATACCCTGACTTAGGTCTGCCTTATGTTGATGAGGAGGTGAAGTTGTCTCATGCTACAATGAATTTGTCCATGTTGGCTTGCATTTCCTTTTCTGATCCAGCATACAGGGTTCAGTCATTAGCAAAAAGGAAGTCTGGTAGCACAGTCTCCTTTATCTTGGTGACAGCCTGGAATCTTCATTGGTTGAACAGTTTCATATCGGTCCTGTATCTCAGGCTGATTCCCAAGGATGTTCTGGAAGGCGTCTGACAGCATGGCTGAAAACATTATGCTGAACAGTGTCAGTGCAAGCACACACCCTTGCTTAACACCATTTGTGACACGAAAGGCTTCTGAAGCTTCGCCATCATCCAGAACACGAGCCATCATGCCATTGTGGAACTTAAAATGGTCTAGCTCTGCCTTAGCCATGAAAGCCAGCTCGGTAACCTTGTGTATAAAAGTATTACGCACATTAAACCTGCCTGCTAGAATCACATATATACTCAACTTTATTTGCATTCTAGCACATATTTCTTTGTTACCTATCATTTCAGGGTTATCCCAAGCAATGCTTTTGATCTGTTAAAGGAAATAAATCTTTTTCTCAAACATCTTGCAAAGAAGTGTCTTTTTAAATAGTATTTTAGTTATTAAGAAAAATAAAAAATATAAATATTAAGGTCTAAAAAAAATTGATATTCTACAATAGTAAGAAATTTCATTTGTTGATATACAATGTTGCATGTAACAGCAATACTAGAAAGCTATGCATTATATTTTATCCTATCATGGGGTTGAGGCATAGAACCATATATATTACACTGCTCTAAACATGCAATCTTGTGGTTGTTCCAAGATGTTTATCAGTCTGAAGATGTGTTTCAACTTTCAAGTTCAACATTGCCCCTGAAGTCTTCTGAAAAATATAAGTCAACAAATTCAGCAGGTATTTTTCATCACAGAAGTTTTGAATTTCAACATAACATGGAGTTTAAAAACATACAGGAATTCTATGTACCTTAGAAAGATATGAGCTTAATTAAATCCAGTTCTATACCCACCCAATAAAAATAGAAAAAGGAGTCAGACAAGGCTGCACACTCTCACCCCTGCTCTTCATATTATCACTAAAAGCATTATTATCGCGAATTAGACAGAACCCAGACATAAAAGGATTAAAGGTTAAAAAAGAAGAATATAAGTTGCAAACGTTTGCAGGTGATATGATTTTTTTTCATTGAAGAACCAATAGAAAGAGGACAAAAATTGATGAATGAATTAGAACAATTTGGAGCAGTAGCAGGACTAAAAATTAATAGGAAGAAAACAAAATTAATGACCAAAAATTTAACAGAAAAACAGAAAATAGAACTAGAAGAAGTTATCGGAATACAAGTGATAAAGCCCCTGTCACATTGCACCAAGGGATGCAAAGAGGATTTAAAACGGACAAAAAAGCTTGCTATCCGTTGGTTAACGCGATGTACTCACTGCCTCCGTTTTGCTTCCTCTCTATCCATCCAGCATCCGTTTATGGACGTTTCATCTGCTCAGAAAGTTTTGAGCTGCTCAAAACTCTTGCGCGGAAAATGTATCCAATTCATCCGTTCTACATCTGCTACGCATCCTCTAGGCATCCGTTCTGCATCCGTTACGCATCCGCTATATCCGCTAGGCATCCGCTGCACATCCACACAACTCGCATCTGCTCGGACGCAGGGAAGAAGCGGAACGGACGCAGAACAGATGCAGAACGGATGCCTAGCGGATGCAGAACGGAAACAAAGCGTTTAAAATGGAAAAAAACGTTTGCAGAGGGAACCTATCTTGGATATTAAGGATGCCTAGAGGATGCCTAGCGGAAAACCTATACTGCCCATAAAAAGGGGGAGCAACTCGCCTGCATCGCACTTTCAGAACAGCAGCCCAGCAGTGCAGACCTCTGCAGCCTTCATCTGCCTCTTCCTCTTCCACAGTATCCAGTCATGTCCACCGTGGATTGTAACAAAATACTTTTGGCAGCCACCATCCTTCTGCAACAGTGCAAAGCCATCTACAGGCTCTGTGAACTCTAATACGGGAAGAAAAAGGGGCGGCCAAGAAGCATCTGGGTATGAAGATGGTTCACCAGAAGAGCAGAGGACGGACTGTACAACAAGCTGATGGTGGAGCTCAGGAACGAAGACACTCGGGCATTCCAGAACTTCATGAGGATGCCTCCAGCCATGTTTGATGAACTTTTGCAGCAGCTGATACCCAGGTTGACCAAGGCAAACACCAATTTCTGGCCCACCCTGGAACCTGGGCTCAAGGTGGCACTCACTCTGCACCACCTGGCCTCAGGGACCACCTACAGGAGCATGCAGTATGGCTGGAGGGTGCCACCCAACACCATCAGCATTGTGGTCAGAGAAGTGGTGCAGGCCATCATCGAAGAATACAAGGAGGAGCTCCTCCTCACAACTGAAGAAGGATGGAGGAAAGTTGCAGAGCAGTGGTATCAGAGGTGGAACTTCCCACACACCGTTGGAGCCATAGATGGCAAGCACGTGACCTGCAAAGCTCCAGCCAAGTCGGGGTCCACTTATTTCAACTCCAAGGGCTTCTTCAGCATCATCCTCTTTGCCATGGTCGATGCTGACTACAAGTTCATGTACATCGATGCTTCAGGCAACGGCTCATCTTCAGATGCCCAGGTATACAACGCCAGTCACCTCAAGGAGGAGCTGGAACGCAACCTCATCATGGGCTTCCCAGATCCAGAACCCCTGCCCAATGACACACAAGATGTGCCCTACTTCATCGTGGGGGATGATGCCTTCTCCCTCACAACCTACCTCATGAAGCCCTACACTTCCAGAATCCTCACCCGTGAAGAGAGGATCTTCAACTACAGGCTGTCCAGGGCAAGGCGGGTGGTGGAGAACGCCTTTGGCATCCTGGCCAACAGGTTCCAGGTACTTCTCACCACCATGCAGCATCACCCAGAGACCGTGAGGAGGATCATGGAAGCTTGCTGCATCCTGCACAATCTCATGCACACCCGCTACCCAGTCTTGCAGAACAGGCTCGTAGAACTCCAACAAGGCAATGGGGACATGGACCCTGGGGAATGGAGGCAAGGGCAAAACCTGATCGACACTGAGGATGTGCAAGGCCCCAACAGAGCCTCATGTGAAGGGGAGAAGCAGCACAACCTCCTGAAACACTGGTGCAACTCCCCAGCTGGAGCAGTGGAGTGGCAAGACAGGATGATAGATGCTTAATGGATGCTTCCTTCAGCCTGTCTCATCACACTGATGAGATTGGGCCATGTATGTTGGGTGGGCCTACAATGAACAGGGCATTTAATAAAGAGTTGTGTTTATGTTCAAATGTGTGGATCAATGCTTACATTTTTATTGATAATAAAGGGCCAAAGGTGTGGCACCTGGGAAATTGGACCATACAGTCCCACTATGCTTGCACTGGAGGTTTATCTATCCCACAGCTATTACCCATTCCATAGGTATCCCTGCCCATCCCACTGCTATCTTAACCCATCCCACAAGCATGCAAAGGCTTAAACCATTTCTGAAAGTTTCCACCAAGACTTTATTAAAAAAAAGAAATGAAGCAAGTGTATGAATCAAAAATAGACTTTACTAACAAGAAGCTATAAAACAAAAATGAGTCTCTGGCACTCCTCTTGGTCGCTCAGTCTCAGGGGTGAAGGGTCCAGGTGCTGTGGAGGTGGCTGGTGCTGGAGTGCTTTCAATCAGCTCCTCCAGAAGCAGAAGCAGCAGAAGCCCCAGCCCCAGAAGAGCGAGCCCGTGCTGCAGAAGCCCCAGCAGAACCAGAGTGAGGGCCATGGGGGCGGGATGGTAGCCCTGTCCCTCTTGCAAGGGCTGGCAGCAGATGGCTGAGGCTTGCTGTGCTTCCGCATGGTTGTGGGGCTGCTGGCTGGCAGGAAGGCTGGCAGGGAGGCAGGCACCAAGGCTGGCAGGAAGGCTGCCATCAAGCCTGGCAGGGAGGCTGGCAGGGAGGCAGGCAGGGAGGCAGGCACCAAGGCTGGCAGGAGGCTGGCATGCAGGCAGGCAGGCACCAAGGCTGGCAGGCAGACTGGCTGGCAGCAAGACTGGCAGGCAGGCAGACAGCAAGGCTGACAGGGAGGCTGGCAGCAAGGCTGGCAGGCAGGCATCCAGCAAGGCTGGCAGGGAGGCTGGCAGCAAGGCTGGCAGCAAGGCTTGCAGGCTGACATGCAGGCAGGACAGGCAAGGCAGTCGATGTTTCTGGAAGCAGGTCTTTCCTCTGAATGGCGACCTGCTTCCGAGCTGCTTCCATTATATCCGCGGGGCTGACACAATGCATCCTCCCCGCATGCGAAATTAACGCTCAGCATCCACTAGGCTTCCGCTGTGCATCCGCTGTGCATCCGCTCTTCATCCGCTTCATCCACTGTGCATCCGCTCTGCATCTGCTGTATCCATTCCGCATCCACTTTGCTGAGGTCCCCCGGAAGCCTAGCGGATGTGCCATCCGCTCCCATCTACTTCCATCCGCTGGGCTTCTGTTCCATATCTGCTTTCCATCTGCCCTGTGTCCTCCCCGCGTCCGTGTTATCCACTCCGGTTATGCAAATTTTTTCCCCTTCTGAGAGCGGATAACATTTTATGGAACATTTTTCTCGTCCGTTGTGTCCGTTTTGCATCCGTTGGGCAGTGTGACAGGGCCTTAAAGAAAGTTAAATACTTCAGAATATGGTTGACAGCACATTGTAAGACACTTAAGGAAAATAATTATGATAAATTGATGCAGCAGGTAAAGAACGATTTAGAAACATGGGGCAAACTGCAACTTTCATTATTAGGCAGGATTGCTGCTATTAAAATGAACATTCTTCCAAATTTCCTCTATATATTTCAGACGATCCCAATCAAAGTACACAACATTTTTTTTGAAGAACTTAATAAAATAACAGTAAAATTCATCTGGCAAGGGAAAAAACCTGGTATAAACTTAAAGGCAATGCAGGATATGAAGATTAGGGGAGAGCTGGCACTTCCAAATTGGGAGTTGTTCATATTCTTTAGTATGGTTGAAGGAATGGGTGAATTTAACCAATAAGAGAATATTATTCTTAGAAGGCCATGACTTGCAGATGGGGTGGCATGTTTTTTTTATGGGATGTTGAGAAAACTAGCCAGAAATATTTTCATAGACACCTAATCAAAGATTCATTACTGACTAATTGGAAGAAAATACGGAAAAAATACTATTTAAAAATACCAATTTGGATTTCAACAATGGAGGCGATGATTTACCCAAATAATTTGGATATAACTAAAATGATTAAATATAAAAACCTATTGGATGTGCAAGGAAATCTGAAATTGCGGCAAGAACTTCAAGATCAGGGACTAAAAATCAACCAGTGGGCATATCTTCAAATTCAAAGTAGATGTAAACAAGAGCAGAAAGAATTTGGAATTAATAATAAACTCCAGCAACTTGACAAAATTTTATTAAGATCAAGCAAAAAAAAATAACAACATTTTATAATTATTTATTAGAAGTAAATTAGAAGAAGAAATTGTAAAAGGGAATATGATAGCCTGGAGTAGGAATATAGAATGTAGTATCACCATAACAGAATGGGAAAAGGTCTGGAGTAGAAATAATAAAATTGCAAAATCGGTAGCATACAAAGAAAATGCCTATAAAATGTTTTACAGATGGCACCTTCCTCCTTCAAGATTAGTGAAGATACACGCCAATATGAGTCCGAATTGCTGGAAATGCAAAAAAAAAGGGAACTTCTGGTGGTGGTCCTGTATCGAAGTTCAAAAATGTTGGCAGAAAATTAGAAGTTGGCTGGAGGAAATAACAAGAGAACAGATCCAATTCAAAACAGAGTCCTTTCTATTAGGGAACTTTGATAAACATATACCAAAAAAAGTGAAAGATATAATAGTTCATATTTTGACAGCAGCCTGGCTTTTGCACAATAGTTGGAAACAACCTCATGTTCCATCAGAGGAGATGATTATTCAAAAAAATTCAAGTTGTACAGAAATAGACAAATTAACCTTGGCACTAAAAAATTAAGACACTTCAATATGCTACAACAGCTGGAACTGCTGGTACAAATGGATAGACCAAAGATAGATTTCACACTGAAAGGCAAAAGGGGATAGGATAGAACCATAGTAGTGATATGTAAGTATTAAGTGTGGATATGGCATAAAATAAGGATAAAAAGGAGGTCTCACAAACTGTTGAGGATGAAAATGTTTTTAATTGTTTTCTATCTTTTTCTTTCTATTTTCTTCTTCCTTTCTTCTTTTCTTTTTCTCTCTTACATTTATGTATGTGTTGTTGGTCTGTTTTAATTGTAAAATCAATAAAATTTATTTAAAAAGAAAAAAGAAAGATATGAGCTTAATTATATCCAGTTCTATCATTCATTCAATTGTATATGAAATTACAAAATCTTTAACAAATCTTTTTAACTTCATACAGGTGAACCTTTAATGATAATTTTTTTTTGCTGTTGATACTTGGCTATAAATGCCACCTAACAAGAAGCTTTCATGTCAGTTTCTATGAAAGATAATAAAGATTACATGAACAAGAATGATAAGACTCAGGTAGTATGGGACAGACAGATTAGTTGAAGGAAGAAAGCCTGAAAATCAGAAGCAGTAAGATGAAATCACTAAGATTATTGGAAGATGAGGAAAGCAGACAAATTATTTAGAAAATGAATTTTTTTTTGTATTGTTGGAGCCCATTTTATTTTTCTTTTACTGATTCTAGAAATGAAATAATAATATACATATACAGCACAGAAAGCTTTTGTTAGAATGATAGAAATTAATGATTTTTAAAAATCTTCTCTTCTGGAATACATGTGTAGAACAGTTCACAATTAAGCTACATACATGTTTTTGGTTGGGGGAAGAGGTTACATGTAGCAGTTTGTAATAGATTTTCTTTTCAATAAGAAAGAAACTCTCTTCTGAAATACACAAGCCAATAAGGCAGAATTATTGTGAGTGCTGTTTCTCACATCAAGTTTCAGGATGACACTTTTTACTACTAGATTATTGTGTGCTGTATGTTTATATGTTTTCATCTACATCTTATGTAGAAACTTCAATGAATATTTTTCACCACTGTTCAGATATTTCAGCCAAACAATTTGGTTTCTTCTCAACAGCATCTGCATCTGCCAACTTTCACACAATCCTTCTTGAAAATCCATGATTCTGCTGGTCTTACACCACTGCCTAGTTGTCAAAAAGCAACAAAGCACAAACCTCCACACCTTACGCAGAAGCCAACCCTATTCCTTTGCCATCCTGCATACCTAACTTTGGCACCTATCCATACTTCTGCTGGCTAGAAGACAGGGCAATTCAAGCGTGAGACAAAACAAGTTGGTCCAGACTAGGCTAAGAAATGAGTGCCATGAAGTTAATGGGATTTATTTCTATAGTTACATGCATAAAAGAGTGGATCTGAATCTTGCATATCTTAGCCTGTACACTAGGAATTTATTCTGCAATTGATTGTTCTTGAAATATAATCTTATACAGCTTTGAAGTCAGGATGATTTTAGTGACACTTCAAATATACTAAGAAAACAAAAGTATGTGTATTGACCATAAAACTAAAAAAAAAATCTGTGCTGAATAAATGACTGTAAGTTGAGTCATAGCAACTAGACTTCTTTTCTTTTCCTGTTGGTTCAGAATTTTTGCTAATTGTCCCATAGCGAGTTGTCCTGTAACAAGTTGGCTATGGTGAGTTTTCCCATGGTGAGTTGGTGGGAGCAAATCAGCTGGATGAGTTGGCCAGAATTATATTACTGGGATGAGTCAACCATGGTGAGACAGCCATGGCAAGTTGGTCACAGCAATTTGTCCCTTTCCATTTTCTAGATCTTTCATTATCAAATAGGTTTTGTCTGATATTACCCAATCTTCAATTTCAACTCCTTGAAGTATATTGTTGAACTGCTAGGCAATGAGTGGGTCATTTAGATCATTTAGATATTCAACCAAAAATCAGCACCTGCTGCTGACCAATACTTGATCTTCCTACCTATTTTCACCACCATTTCTGCTGTTATTATAAGTTTTATCAATTCAGCTTCTTTTTTTTATTCTTTTTCCCCCTTTGAACAATTTGTTAATTTGTCTGCTTTTGTTTTACAAGTTCAGCAAAAGAAACCCAGGATTTTCCCTCCTGTCTGCTTTCACCTCATTTCCTTGTGATCCATGATACCAGCTGACAATGTACCCAAACTAACGTGAAAGCTGCAGGTTGTTGTTTTCAAATCTTTCAGCTGGATATCGAATCTGGGACTGATCACACGAACTTGTTAAGTTTGCCTATGAGATTCACAATGATTTTCCTTTCTCTGTGATCATCAATGATCTCAAATTCATCTATGTAGCCGTGTTGCATCATCACACAGTTAAGAACCAGACAATTACTTTGGAGCATGGCCTGATGAGAATTTGATGCTTTGCACGTTTCTCTGCATTATTGATACTTTTAAGAGCATCTGCCAGAACATTCATGTGCACCATGATTCTAGGGCATCAAGATGGCAGGAAAAGTTTATTTTTCATTCTTATCCACATCCTTTATATCAGCTGCATTCTTGCTGTATTTCTTTGGGTTGTCCCTAGTGGTGTGTTTTAAAAATTTTTTCTACCAGTTCAGAGCTTGCTTTGGAGCTTGCTTCGCACGCAGTGATCAAACAAGAAAAAGAAAACCCTGCCACTGCTTCCCAGAATTTGCCTCCTTGCAGCGAACAGTCAGTTTCAGTTTCAGGGATTGCCATATCCTATTGCACCCCATTTTCAGCATACGCATCCTGTTTTTAGCCTCCACATACCCCATTTTCAGCCTCGTCATGTCCAATTTTCGGGCAGCGGGGATCTGAAATTTTTGGCACAGAGACCAAAAATGGGATGCAATGGCCACGCAGAGGTGGCAATAGGCAATGGCAGTCCCTGCAGCCAGAAACAGCTGATGGTCGGGAGGCCGATCCAACCAACAACCAGCTGTTTGTGCTAATCAAGCTATGCTGAAGTTGAAGCTGAAACTGAAACAGGCTGTTTGCTGTTTGCTGCAAGGAGGCAAATTGCTGGGAGACACAGGCCAAAGGGTGGGGGCAGTGGGTGAGTAAGTCCAGTCAAACAAGCTACCCTACCAGTCTACAAGCACTGGTTAGAATCGGCTGAATACCATCCCTGGTTATCCCAAAATCTATACTCAGAATTGCACTGTTTCTTATTTGACAGTTGTTCATTGGTTCATAACAGCCACTCCATTCATGAATTGGCAAAAACATTTCTGATTTGACTACTTTTAGAGATTTTGCCTATAATATGCAATTTAAACTATCCTGTATATTTTCTGATCTTGGCTTTAATTATTATTTTCTGTTTTTTTATTTCTAATGTCTCTTTGATCTTTCTTGTTGTGATATCTCTTGATTAGGTATTCTTTGGTTTCCTTATTCTTTTATCTATTTTAGTTTGCTTGCATCTGATCTTAGCAAGCTTATTTTATTTTCCAGCCTGATCTTCCATTTTGATACCACATTATTTGGCTTTAACATGTTTGTTGATTTTACCAAGATCTTAAGTTATAATTGTAGCCATTCTATGCATTAGTTTATTTATTGCAGTAAACTGGTACTTATTTTTGATATTTGAAATATTGGCATCTTATAGTATTTGTTTATATACTATAAACAAATACTACATCTTATAGTATTTGTAGAAACTAGCTGTTTCTTTGGGACAAAATTCAATGCAGGTTTCCTTATTCTGTTATTTTTGTGCTATTCTAGATGCTCATTTAGAAGGCTTTGTTCTTTCTGAAGAGAAGACAAAGGAGAGGATGCTTGGTTTAGAAATGAAAATGATTCAATAGCTATGCTGGCTTCCTCTACTGCTGACTCTTTCTGGTTTGCCTCTACAATCTGAGTTATTTCTGGCAAGGCTTTTATTGCTCTGGATAGATCTTTGCAGTTATTTAAATACTGCTTCTGTGATTTAAATACTGCTTATTTAAATACTGCTTCTTTATTTCATAATGTAACTTGAAATTGATCTGTTAACCTCTATTATGTTATTTTTGATACTGGATACTGATCTTTCCAGAACTGAATCCTATAATACATTTATCACCAGATGTCCAACAACTTCAATATTTAGTGTAGCCCTTGTTGACCTGGATGATGTCAGTAGTAAAGATTTGTATAAATTACATCTCACCATATTGTTTATGGGAGGAACACTGACTCTGGGACACATCCAATATGGCTGAACCTATGATATAATTCTCCTTGGAGAATGCAACTTCCAGCTCAAATGAGTGCACCAGTAGGGGATCATTAGTATTATTCAGATTTAGAGACCATCCAACTCCAGAAAAACTCTAGGGGACTTAAACAAAGAGAATACAAAAAAGAGAAAAATCTATGCATCTATATGTATTATAAAACACAACTGACATTAGTTCTGCAAGCACCCTATCCCATTCTTAGCAGCCCATTTTAAAGACTTCTAGAACATCATCAGTATGTTAGCCAAATTGATTTTTGTGGTGATATCATTCCAGAGAGCAGGTGCCAAAAAGAAAATCCATCTTCCTGAATCCTAATGGATTGTTTGACTGAGGGCTCCTGAATCAAACCAAAAATTTTATTTCCAAATAAAATTTATGTGCTAGTTGTATCTAGCTTCTATGGATAAAACTCAACTTCCCAATACATACACATACTTCAGACAATTGACCTCTACATACAGAAGGCCTCCACTCATTGATAGACAAGGTACCTCATTCTGGTGTGGTTCTGCAACACATGCACCCATTTTTGTTAAGTTCAAAGGATCTGGCTATAAGATCAGCACTGTAATCTGCTTAATTATGCATAGCTTTTGATTGTTACAACTCATGCTCTCTTTATCCATTGACACACCTATTATTTCCTGTACTTTAAAATGGTTTTGGAATGGATGGTTGTGTGCTGATTAAAAGCTGGTGGAATCAGTTAATGGACATGCCATTTCAAGGGGACATATTCTTGCTATCTGACCTTTTATATTAGTACCACAATGAATATAAGGTTTAGCATTATGCTTAAAATGCAAACACCTTTGTACTGCAAAATTTAGTATTCAGTCATGTTGGCTGTTGTAACCTATCAATCATAAAGAAAAGTGTTGCCATTTAAAGTGCTTCTCTCTGATGCCTTTCTACTCAGAGGTTGTCCCACAAAATTGGCAATACACAGTACTGCTTGATTAAAATAATTTAGGTTGCAAACAGATATTGTCATGAACAGTAAATGGGAAGGAAAAGCGTCAGAACCCCCATTGCTACATTCTATTTTCAGCATTGTAATAATATGAGATAATATAGCATAATTTATTTAATGAGTTGCAGTTAAGGAACATTTTCCACATTATGCATAATTTCTTTCTCTTATTACTTACTTTAAATACTTAAATTGTTATTCAGAAATGTGATTTAATATTGTTTGAGCTATAATAAGTGATTAAAATATGTTGATATTTTAATTCTCAGCTCAGAAAAATCAGAGTCGTCACTATGAAATTTCTTGTTTCCTTTTAAACACATAAATGAAAAGAAAAATAGGTAAAGGAATAATTGGACAATCAAACAATTTAATTTAATTTAATTTAATTTAATTTAATTTAATTTAATTTAATTTAA
>BLBF01000026.1:2986363-3014033 GCA_015471245.1 Laticauda colubrina | reverse complement strand
AATTTAATTTAATTTAATTTAATTTAATTTAATTTAATTTAATTTAAAACAAATAAAAGAGAAAAGAATTGTATACATAATTACATCCAATCAAGTCCTGAGCATGAAGAGACTTACTCCCAAGTAAATGTTCAAAGGATTGGAATCATAATAAAACGTTTCCTTCTGAACACAGGACCAAAGCGAAGAAAATGAATCCCAAGAATCTGATCATCTGGTGAAAAACAAATTTTATGAACATTTAAAAAGTAGATAAATAATGCATCTTTCATACCATACCTTCTGTTTTTCTAAATAAAGGATATCTGGCAAAAAACTGCAAGGCCTTGTCCATAGTTGCTAGGAATCCGAAACTGATTTGAAGGCACACATACAATTTTAAAGGCCCTGTCACACTGCCCAACGGATGCAAAACGTTAGTAAAAAGGACACAACGGACGAGAAAAATGTTCCATCCATTGTTATCCGCTCTCAAAAGGGGCAAAAATTTGCATAACCAGAGCGGATAACATGGAAAGGAACGGACGCGGGGAGGATGCAGAGCGGATGGAAAGCGGATGCGGAACGGAAGCCTAGCAGATGGAAGCGGATGGGAGCGGATGGCACATCCGCAAGGCTTCCAGGGGACCTCAGCAAAGCGGACGCGGAACGGATGAAGCGGATGCACAGCGGATGCACAGCGGATGAAGCGGATGCAGAGCAGAAGCCTAGTGGATGCACAGTGGAAACCTAACAGATGCCGAGCGTTAATTGCACATACAGGGGGGATGCATTGCGTAAGCCTCGTGGATATAAAGGGAAGCAGCTCGGAAGCAGGTCACCATTCAGAGGAAAGACCTGCTGCCAGACGCATTGACTGCCTTGCCTGCCCTGCCTGCATGCCTGCCTGCAAGCCTTCCTGCAAGCCTGCCTCCCAGCCTCCTGGCCAGCCTCCCTGCCAGCCTTGCGGCCTGCGTGCCTGCCAGCCTTGCTGCCAGCCTGCCTTCCAGCCTCCCTGCCAGCCAGTCTGCCTGCCAGCCTTGGTGCCTGCCTGCCTGCCAGCCTTCCTGCAAGCCTTCCTGCCAGCCTTGGTGCCTGCCAGCCTCCCTGCCAGCCAGCAATCGCACAACCATGGGGAAGAAGAGAAAGCCTCAGCAACATGCTGCCATCCCTGGCAAGAGGGACAGGGCCACCCTCCTGCCCCCTATCCCTAACTCTGTTTCTGCTGGGGCTTCTGCTGCTTCTGCTTCTGGAGGAGCTGATGATGATGCTTTTGGCGGTGGTGCTTCTGCTCGTGCTTTCTCTGCTGATGCTGCTCCTGGTGGTGGTGCTTCTGCTGGTGCTTACTCTGCTGAAGCTGCTCCTGGTAGTGGTGCTTCTGCTTGTGCTTACTCTGCTGAAGCTGCTCCTCGTCCTGCTCGTCCTGCTCATCCTGCTCGTACACCTGGACTTGCTCATCCTGCTCGTGCTCCTGCTCTTGCTCATCCTGCTCATCCTGCTCATGCTCCTGGTCCTGCTCGTGCTCCTGGTCTTGCTGGCACTGCTGGTGCTTACTCTGCTGCTGCTGATCCTGGTCCTGCTGGTCCTGCTGCTGCTGCTGCTGATGATGATGATGATGATGATCCTGCTGGTGCTGCTGCTGCTGCTGTGCTGCTGCTGCTGATGATGATTATGATCCTGCTGGTGCTGCTTCTGTGCTGCTGCTGATGATGATGATTATGATCCTGCTGGTGATGATGATGATGATGATGATGATGATGATGATGATGATGATCCTGCTGGTGCTGCTGCTGCTGGTGGTGTGGAGGAGCAGCCCCTACTACCTGGGAGCCCCTCTGATGAGGACCCATCTGGTCCTGCCAAAGGGAGGAAGAGGCATATGCGGGGATGGGAGAGGAGGCAATACTCCATTGAGGAGGAACACGAGGATGAGGTGCTGGAGTGGCTGAGAGAGAATGACTATCTGTGGCTGAAGGGACACTGTCTCTACAGGGACACCAAGCAGAAGCATGCTGCTTGGAGAGAGAAGGCGGTGAGTATGGGCTACACTTCGGAGGTGCTCCTCGACTGGTGGAAGCACATGCACACCTGGTACGGGAAGCTGCACCTGAAGAAATCTGGCCAGGCCACGGTTAAGCTGATGGAGAGACCTACCTCATGGCCAGGTGCAGCTTCCTGGAGGGTGAGATCTGCCACCGAAGAGTACCAGCAGCCCCTCTCATTACCCTCTCTCTCCAGCAGCCTGCTGAGAGCCAGTCCTCTTCTGGCCGAGAGTCAGTTCCTGTCTCCAGGCAGGTTTCTGTGGAGCGTGCCACGGCAGAGAACCCGCGGAGAGGTGTTTTAACCGTGGTGGAGCACGTGGAGGACTCCCTGGTGCGGTGGGAGAAAGGAGACGGCACGTCCACCCCCAGTTCCACCTCCACAGAAAGGAACAGAGGCAGAGCCACACTCCACAGAGGGGCAGAGCCACACTATCCTGCTGGAGATCAGGGACACCATCTGGAGCAGCATAGATCTCCTCTCTCAGCTGGTCCACACTGACTCCTCATCCTCCAACTGCAAGCCCTTCCTCACCTATGTCAACCAGACTCTCACGGACATGACGGAACCCCAGTACCAGGTGGTGAAGGATCGGATCACCGATCTGCTTCACAACCCTCCAGACCCAGAGGAACCTGCTCCCACCAAGTCCAGGTCTGCTCCTCCACCCCAGGTGATGTCTCTCCCATTCCAAGGATTTCCACAGGACCTCACCTACCAGGGCTACAGCTACCAGGAGGTCCAGCAGCACAGGCAACAGCCCTTCCCAGTCCAGGCACAGAATCATCGGACGACACTGATGCCACCGAAGCCACCCACGACATTGATGCCACCGATGCCACCGATGCCACCCATGACACTGATGCCACCGATGCCAATGATGCCACCCACCACACTGATGCCACCCACGCCACTGATGCCACCCACGCCAGTCCTCACCCAGCTGCAGACCAGACAGCCCCACTACACTGCTCCTTCCTCCACCCCACAGCCAAGCCCGGCCTCAGTACATCTGTCATCGGTCCTGGGGCTAACACCCCATGGCATGGAGGAAGGAGCTCTCAACATCACAGGTTTGAGCCAGCTGTCTGAGAGCTTTCTCAACACACCATCACCTGTTGTCCTCTCAGGGCCAGACACCCCAAAGGCTCTTCAGACAAGCACTCCAGCACCAGCCACCCCTAAGCACCTGGACCCTTCACCCCTGAGACTGGGCACACCTCCGAGTGACCAAGAGGAGTGCCAGACACTGGCTGGCTGGCTACCTGTAGACTTTATTTGGACACTTGGTTCATTTTTCTTTTACAGCTTGTTGTTAATAAAGTCTATCTTTGATTCACACACTTGCTTCATTTCTTCTTTTTAGTAAAGTATTGGTGGCAACATTTAGAAATGGTTTAAGCCTTTGCATGCTTGTGGGATGGATTAAGATAGCAGTGGGGTGGTCAGGGATACCTTTGGAATGGGTAATATCTGTGGGATGGGCAGGGATACCTGTGGGATGGGTTAGGATATCTGTGGGATGGGTTAAGATAACAGTGGGATGGGCAGGGATACCTGTGGAATGAACAGGGATACCTTTGGGATGGGTAATAGCTGTAGGATAGATAAAGCTCCAGTGCAAGCATAGTGGGACTGTATGGTCCACCCTCCCAGGTGCCACATCTATGGCCCTTTACTATCAATAATAATGTAATAATCATCCGCACATATCAACATAAACACAACTCTTTATTAAATGCCCTGTTCATTGTAGGCCCACCCAACATACATGGCCCAATCTCATCAGTGTGATGAGACAGGCTGAAGGAAGCATCCATTAATCATCTATCATCCTGTCTTGCCACTCCACCACTCCAGCTGGGGAGTTGCACCAGTGTTTCAGGAGCTTGCGCTGCTTCTCCCCTTCATGTGAGGCTCTGTTGGGGCCTTCCACATCCTCAGTGTCTATCAGGTTTTGCCCTTGCCTCCATTCCCCAGGCTCTATGTCCCCCTTGCCTTGTTGGAGGTCCAAGAGCCTGTTCTGCAAGACTGGGTAGCGGTTGTGCATGTGATTGTGCAGGATGCAGCAAGCTTCCATGATCCTCCTCATGGTCTCTGGGAGATGCTGCATGGTGGTGAGAAGTACCTGGAACCTGTTGGCCAGGATGCCAAAGGCGTTCTCCACCACCCGCCTTGCCCTGGACAACCTGTAGTTGAAGATCCTCTCTTCACGGGTGAGGAGTCTGGAAGTGTAGGGCTTCATGATGTAGGTTCTGAGGGAGAAGAGTCATCCCCCACGATGAAGTAGGGCACATCTTGTGTGTCGTTGGGCAGGGGGTCTGGATCTGAGAAGCCCACGATGAGGTTGCGTTTCAGCCCCTCCTTGAGGTGACTGGCATTGTATACCTAGGCATCTGAACATGAGCCGTTGCCTGAAGCATCGATGTACATGAACTTGTAGTCAGCATCGACCATGGCGAAGAGGACGATGCTGAAGACGCCCTTGTAGTTGAAATAAGTGGAGCCCGACTTGGCTGGCGCTTTGCAGGCTACGTGCTTGCCATCTATGGCTCCAACGGTGTGTGGGAAGTTCCACCTCTGATATCACTGCTCTGCAACTTTCTTCCATCCTTCTTCAGTGGTGGGGCACTGGAGGAGCTCCTCCATGTATTCTTCGATGATGGCCTGCACCACTTCTCTGACCACAATGCTGATGGTGTTGTGTGGCACCCTCCAGCCATACTGCATGCTCCTGTAGGTGGTCCCTGAGGCCAGGTGGTGCAGAGTGAGTGCCACCTTGAGCCCAAGTTCCAGGCTGGGCTGGAAGTTGGTGTTTGCCTTGGTCAACCTGGGTGTCAGCCATTGCACAACTTTGTCAAACATGGCTGGAGGCATCCTCATGAAGTTTTGGAATGCACGAGTGTCTTCGTTCCTGAGCTCCACCATCAGCTTGTTGTTCAGTCTGTACTCTGCTCTTCTCCCGATCCATCTTCGAACCCAGACGCTTCTTGGCCGCCTCTTTTTCTTCCCGTAGTAGAGTTCACAGAGCCTGTAGATGGCTTCGCATTTTTGCAGAACGATGGTGGCTGCCAAAAGGACTTTGTTCCGATTCATGGTGGACATGACTGGATGCTGTGGAAGAGGAAGAGTCACATGAAGGCTGCAGAGGTCTGCACAGCTGGTCTGCTGGTCTGAAAGTGAGATCCAGATGTGTTGCTCCCCCTTTTTATCGGCAGTATAGTTTTTCCACTATGTGTCCATTTGCATTCTCTAAGCATCCTCTAGACATCCTTAATATCCGAGATAGGTCCCCTCTGCGAACGTTTTTTCCATTTTAAATGCTTTCTTTGCGAGCTGCATCTGCTTTAATCCTTTCTCCATCCGTTCTGCATCCGTTCTGCATCTGTTCCATGTCCGTTCCACTTCCTCCCTGCATCTGTTTACTGCTGGAGCGGATCGAGTTGCGCGGATGCGGAACGGATGCCTTGCAGATATAGCGGATGCGTAACAGATGCAGAATGGATGTCTAGTGGATGCCTAGCAAATGCAGAATGGACGTATTGGATACATTTTCCACTCAAAAGTTTTGAGCAGCTCAAAACCCTCTGAGCAGATGAAACATCAATAGACGGATGCTGGACGGATAGAGAGGAAGCAAAACGGAGGCAGTGAGTACAGAACGGAAGCATCGCATTAACCAACGGATGGCAAGTGTTTTTGTCCATTTTACATCTTCTTTCCATCTGTTGGTGCGGTGTGACAGGAGCTTAACATGTGAAATAAAGAACAAATCACTTCAATAGTATTCTATATTCCATGTGACTAGAAATAATGTTTGTTGAAAAAATATTTTAATCTCCTACTTAAAGGTTGTATTATTTGTCAGTGTGCCAATGGTTTTGTTTTCAGACAATAGACATGAAGAAATAGAATTGGCACAAAATCTGTATTGTAAGCGTATACTGTAAGCAAATTATTTGGCACACTGACAAATAATACAGTCTTTAAGTAGGGGGGATGTTTTTTCAATAAATGTTAATAGAATAGAATAGAATACTTTATTGGCAAAGGAATTTGTCTTGGTGTAAATACTCTCAGTATACATTTGTGCCTTCAAATCAGTTTTGGATTCCTAGCAAATGGGCGGAGAAGGCTTTGAAGTTTCTTGACAGATTTCAGAAGTGATTTGCCATTGCCTGCTTCCTACAACTAAAAAAAATATGAGCATATAAATTTGGATATAAAAAATAACTGTTTTCATATTGACCAGGTTTCAGTGCTTTTCATCCATCCTTTAGAACACAATAATTTGTTTGAAAACTATGTGTGAATATGTCTTTATCTATTCCTTTAGTTAACCACTATAAAACTACATACATATATTCCCCCTAACTGAAACTTTATTTTAAATATATCTGGAATATATCTGGACTTGGCAATGAACATAACTTCATAAATTTGGATAAAGAAAATTCAAAATGCAATTGCTATATCCTAGACCTGTAAATTTGTTCTACTCTGTTTTCATGGCAGCATATATCTAGAGTTGCACTGTTTTTCCTTCCAGCAGTTTACCCAGGAATATTAATTATTATATGTTCCTAAAGTTTTTGTAATATTTCTATGTAACAGGCAACTAGAAATTTTATTATGGCTTCTTGTGATTGTAAAATGTTTTTTTGTTTTGTTTTGTTTTGTTTTGTTTTGTTGGGAATTGTGTCTAAGAAATCTGCAGTCCAGATTTCCCTTTAACTCTCTGCAAATGTAGCTACCTTTGCAATAATATATCTAATTCATCTAATTCTAACAGATTTATTATATTACAACTTTTTTTGCACGGAAATAAGAATTTTTATCATAGAGGTATACATAAACAAGCCTATACCCCATTTATTGTATTAGAAAAGGGGTTTTGTTTTGTTTTTCTTTTCAAAAATAGAAAATTTTATAGAGTTTATACAAGTTGATAGTTATGCAAAAATTCTGTGCCCACAGCAAGTTATCCTTTTTTAAATAAGAACAAAAGCAAGAACCAACTTGAATTTCTTAGTAATTATGATAATTCAGTGTATATAGGTAATCTTATTCAAGCAAAATGACAATATCATATGTCGCTTTAATATTTCTTTAGGACTGAAAGTCCTTGGATATGGACCAAACTTTATAATTTTTGTTTTTACTATCTTTATCTTAATTTGTGCTAATATTAATATTAATAATAGTGTTTTATAAAATGAAAACATTTCATTATTGGTATTTGGCCTTACAATATCTTATAAAGGCCCGGTCCCACTGGCCGACGGATGCAAAACATATGCATAAAGGACACAGAGGACAAGAAAAATTTCAGGGGTGGCTCGATCCATTGTCATCCGCTCCAAAAAGTGGCAAAAATTTGCATAAACAGAACGGAAAAGAATGGACGTGGGTAGTATGTAGCAGGGATGTTAAATGGATGTTCATCAGAAGCCTAGTGGATGAAAGCGGATGGAAGGGGATGACACCTCCAAAGGGGTTATGGGGGATAATTGTGAAGCGGACGCATAGCGGATGAAGTGAATGCATCACGTACACCTGAAGGAAAGAAAAGGGATGCTGCACGGATGTATATCAGATGCAAGCTGTTCACTGCACATCCTTTCTATTTCTGTGCTACTAACGATGTATAGATGTTCCATGTACCTTTTCTTTCCTCCCTCTTTCCATTTTCAGCTGCAGCAGATGTGAGTTGCAAGGATGCCCAGAGGATGCAGAGAGGATACAGCAGACGTTTAACAGATGATAACGGACATAGAACGTTTGTTGCTCGTATGTCGTGGATTTACATCATACACGGCAGAAAGTTCATCTGTTCACAAAGTTTTGTGCAGCTCAAAACTTCTTGCGTGGATGAAATCGCAGTGGATGGATGCTCAACAGATAGAGCATATGAAACATGTATGCAATGAGTACACAATGGATGCATCGTGTTTTCCAATGGATGGCAAGTTTTTTTTAACATTTTACATCCTCTTTGCATCCATAAGGGCAGTGGGACCGGGTCTTTACTGTAGCAATACAAAGTTTTGAAAAACAAACAAACAGAAATGTTGCTATTTCATGATTCTCCAAGCACTCTGTCTTATCGTATCTAAGCTTAAATATATTCATCACCTCAACTGTGTATTCATTAGGAATATGATTCATTAGGGGTAGATCATATCCAAATGGCCTAGGACAGGCCTGTCAAACTGGTGGCCTGCGGGTGGATATGTCATGTGCAGGCTACACCCATCCCGGCTCTGCAAAGGCAAAAACCATCATTATCCCATGACACAATCAAGTTTGACATCTCTGGCCTAGAGGTTTTCCCTACTTTATTCTATTTGAATTTTGCAGTAAGAAGCTCATGATCTGAGCCACAGTCAAGTTCAGGTTTTTTTTACTGATTTTACAGATATTTTCTTTCTTTGGCTGCAAAGTACATAATCAGTCTGATTTCAGTAGTGATATCCTTATGTAGACTCACATCTTAAGGCCCTGTCACACTGCCCAACGGATGCAAAACGTTTGTAAAAAGGACACAGCAGATGAGAAAAATGTTCCATCCGTTGTTATCCGCTCTCAAACGGGGCAAAAATTTGCATAAACAGAGTGGATAACACGGAAAGGAACGGATGGGGGGAGGACGCAGAGCGGATGGAAAGTGGATGCAAAATGGAAGCATCCTTTTGCATCCTCTAGGCATCCTCTAGACATCCTTAATATCCGAGATAGGTTCCCTCTGCGAACATTTTTTCCGTTTTAAATGCCTTCTTTGCGAGCTGCATCTGCTTTCATCCTTTTTCTGTCCGTGCTACTAACACTGCACGTCCGTTCCGCTTCCTCCCTGCATCCGTTTACTGCTGGAGCGGATTCAAATTGTGTGGATGCGCAGTGGATGCCTAGCAGATATAGCGGATGTGTAACGGATGACAACGGATGCAGAATGGATGTCCCTCATATGCCTAGCGGATGCAGAATGGACGCGTTGGATACATTTTCCGCTCGAAAGTTTTGAGCAGCTCAAAACCTTTTGAGCGGATGAAATGTCAATAGACGGATGCTGGAAGGATAGAGAGGAAGCAAAATGGAGGCAGTGAGTACAGAACGGAAGCATCGCGTTAACCAACGGATGGTAAGTGTTTTTCTCCGTTTTACATCCTCTTTCCATCCATTGCTGCAGTGTGACAGGGGCTTGAGGGTCTTGGAAAAGAATATATAGCACTAATTTGACAACATTGGGATTTCATAAAATACATACATTCTGAAATGTATGTATATATGATTGCACAATTAAGCAAAATAGTCTTAGGTTGGGAAACTTCATTACAATTTTATTTCAATTGCTTACTTAAAATGGGGAGAAAACAAAAAAATCATTTTATTCCTCTGAGACTAAATCAAGTTTTTTTTTCCAGCCTCTTGCCTTGCCTATATGGCAGAAGATAGAAGGTTAGCTAAATCCAGTCCAAGTAGCAGTGAAAAAAGCAGGATCAAATAGAAAGAAGAGCAAAACAGAAATATTAAAGACTACCTCCTAAATTTTTTGTCAGTATCTTTTTAAGCTTTTATTTTGCTGCCTGAAGATTAGACTCATCTTGACATTCTCCTTCAAGCGTTAAAATGATAAGTACTGATGAAGGTAAAGCTGATCAGCTTAGAACTCTTACAGCTGAACAGTATAATGTTTCTGTTGTTCAAAAAGCTCAGCTAATTATCAAAATGTGAAAGACACCAAGAAGAGACCTGCTGAGGTTTACAGCTGACTTTCTGGGAATTATCCATAATATAAGCCCTAATAAGAAAATTATGATAGCTATGGTGTCCAGGGGCCTTTTCTTAGTCTCTGTGAGGATTTAAGCAGGACCTTATAATCAATCAGAGCTAAGGCATACATCAGAATTTGAAGAAAATTATTCTAAGGTAGAATAAGGTCCCAATCAGCTTCACAGCACTTAGTCACAGAAATCCAGAGAGAATTCTGCAGTCACATGTGTTAATTGCCTGCTACAGGAAGATAACTGGTGCTTCTTCTGCTCTAATGACAATTTCAGCTACTTAATTCTCCCATGAACTATTGTACTCTGTCTACAGTAAAGTTACAACATGCCTGATCCTTTCTTTGGAATTTTTGACTTCCTTCCTTTCTTCCTTCCTTTCTTCCTTCCTTCCTTCCTTCCTTCCTTCCTTCCTTCCTTCCTTCCTTTCTTCATACAATGAGAAGTTGTACAAATGTCTATCAATTAAAACCACAAGATCCTTTCACATAAATGAAAGCTGTTAGCACTTGGCTTCTAGAGCAGGTGAAAAGAGCAGTGAAAGCAGCAGTTAAGGGCTGTGTTAATTATTCTTTACCCAGAAGAATCTGATCTGAAGGTTTGTGAAGTTGAAGAATAAGTTGAAACCAAGGCAGAAAGTTCACAAGCTGGTCTAAAATCTAGATAATTTCAACACCTGAGGCAAATAACAATATGGTTCAGAAGAACTCCGAGAATACAGTAACTTCGAAATATCAGCAAGAGGACTACAACAAATGTCGTGGTGCAGAGATAAAATTCTTCCAGGTTCAAAATAAAAATATTCAAAAACTGTTTACAAAGCAAACTCTTACTAAAGATCTATATCCATTGATCTATGACCACTTACTTTTCTGGGCATTCTCATCATGCATTTATTTTCTCAACAAATGTAATAGTTCATCTATCTGCAAAGAAAAATATATACAGAAAGAAGGGTCTTAGTCAGAAGTGATATTCAGCAGATTCTAACCAGTTCTGGAGAACTGGCAGCGGAAATTTTGAGTAGTTCAAAGAACTGGCAAATACGACTTCTGACTGGACCTTTTACAATATCCTTCCTCTGCCACGCCCACCAAGCCATGGCCACAGAACTGGTAGTAAAAAAAATTGAATCCCACCACTGGTCTAAGTGTTATAAGACCAGTTATAAGTGGAGGGGGATATTTCAAAATGATACTGTAAACTATTTGGCTGACATTTTATGTTTTTGTCATCTGAGAATGTCATTTTTCCAGTTTCCATATCACTCAGCACAACAATAGAGCAGTTACACGTATGTAGACACATCTTCACTAAAACACATGGTACTTTTATTGAATCAAATCTTTAATTTAAGTTGCATTGTATTGTCCTTAAATCACAGGCTTCTGTTAAATAATGTGACCTTTAAATTACAAATTGGTATTTGAATTGGATTTTGGTTGATTGACACAATCCTATTTGCTAAAGTACTATTTAATGCACCAAAATCACAAAGTGGGTTTTGTACTTGATTTGTTTAAATATGTTATTCTTATGCATTTTTTTTTTAATTTAAAAAAAATCAAGCTTTCTGTTGAAAACAGGAGCAGGTTTTCAGGAGCAGGAGTATTCAGAGATGCCATTTGCTCACAGATCTACCACAGGAGGAGTGTGGGAATCAGAGTGTGTCAAGCGATATGACATTCATTTAGCACTAAACCATGACTTAATTTATCTTTTATGTTCTTATAAACTCTGGCAACTTCCTGGTAATGGCAAATATTATTGCTTGCTATGGATATACTATCGTCAATAAATAAAGCCCATGTCACACTGCACCAATGGATGGAAAGAGGATGTAAAACAGAGAGAAACACTTGCCATCTGTTGGTTAAAGTGATGCATCCATTCTGTACTCACTGCATACGTTTTTCATACTCTCTATCCGTCCAGCATCCGTCTACTGAGATTTCATCCGCTCAAAAAGTTTTGAGCTGCACAAAACTTTTTGAGTGGATAAAGTACCCAATGCGTCCATTATACATCCGCTATGCATACGGGGAACATCCGTTATACGTCCGTCGTCATCCATTATGCATCCACTATATTCGCTAGGCATCCGCTGTGCATCTGCGCAACTCACTTTCGCTCCAGTGGAAAATGGACACAGGGAGGAAGCAAAATGGACGTGGAATGAACACTCAGCGTTAGTTGCACGGACGAAGAAAGGATGAAAGCAGATGCAGCTCGCATATAAAGCATTAAAAGGGAAAAACATTCGTATAGGGGACGTATCTCAGATATTTAGGATGTCTGCAGGATGTCTAGAAGATGCAAAAGGACACCGAGCGGAAAAATGATATTTCCTATAAAAAGGGGGAGAAATCACCTGGATCCCACTTTCAGTCCAGCAGCCCTGCTGTGCAGAACTCTTCAGCCTTGATCTTGCTCTTGCTCTTCCACAGCATCCAGTCATCTCCACCAAGGATTGTCACACACTCCTTTTGGTAGCCGCAATCATTCCACAACAGTGTGAAGTCCTCTACAGGCTCTTTCACCTGTTCTACGCAAGGAAAAGGAGGCATCCAAGAAGTGTCTGGGTCCGAAGATGGATCACGAGAAGAGCCGAGTACGGACTGTAGAACAAGCTGATGGTGGAGCTGAGGAACGAAGACCCTCGTGCATTCCAGAACTTCATGAGGATGCCGCCAGCCATGTTTGATGAAGTTGTGGAGTGGCTGAGACCCAGGTTGACCAAGGCAAACACCAATTTCCGGTCCAGCCTGGACCCTGGGCTGAAGGTAGCACTGACTCTGCACCACCTGGCCTCAGGGACCACATACAGGAACATGCAGTACACCCGGAGGGTGTCACACAACACCATCAGCATTGTGGTCAGAGAAGTGGTGCAGGCCATCATCAAAGAATACCTGGAGGAGCTCCTCCAGTGCCCCTCCACTGAATAAGGCTAGAAGAAAGTGGCAGAGCAGTGGTATCAGAAGTGGAACTTTTCCCAAACTGTTGGAGCCATAGATGGCAAGCACGTAGCCTGCAAAGCTCCAGCCAACTCAGGGTCCACTTATCACAACTACAAGAGCTTCTTCTCTTGTAGTTATTATCCTCTTTGCCATGGTCGATGGCATTATCCTCTTTGCCATGGTCGATGCTGACTACAAGTTCATGTACATCGATGCTGCAGGCTACGGCTCATCTTCAGATGCCCAGGTATACAACGCCAGTCACCTCAAGGAGGGGCTGGAACGCAACCTCATCATGGGCTTCCCAGAAAGAGACCCCCTGCCTAATGACACACAAGATGTGCCCTACTTCATCGTGGGGGATGACACCTTCTCCCTCAGACCCTACCTCATGAAGCCCTACACTTCCAGATGCCTCACCCGTGAAGAGAGGATCTTCAACTACAGGCTGTCCAGGGCAAGACGGGTAGTGGAGAACGCCTTTGGCATCCTCGCCAATGGGTTCCAGGTACTTCTCACCACCATGCAGCATCGCCCACAGACCGTGAGAAGCATCGTGGAAGCTTGCTGCATCCTGCACAATCTCATGCGCACCCGCTACCCAGTGTTGCAGAACAGGCTTGTGGACTGTCAACAAGGCGATGGGGACATGGAGCCTGGGGAATGGAGGCAAGGGCAAAACCTGATAGACACTGTGGATGTACAAGACCCCAACAGAGCTTCACATGAAGGGAAGAAGCAGCGCAACCTCCTGAGACACTGGTGCAACTCCCCAGCTGGAGCAGTGGAGTAGCAAGACAGGATGGTAGATGCTTAATGGATGCTTCCTTGAACCTGTCTCATCACACTGATGAGATTGTGCCATGTATGTTGAGTGGTCCTACAATGAACAGGGAATTTAATAAAGAGTTGTGTTTATGTTGAAATGTATTGAAGAATGATTACATTGTTATTGATAATAAAGGGCCATAGGTGTGGCACCTGGGAGGGTGAACCATACAGTCCCACTATGCTTGCACTGGAGGCTTATCTATCCCACAGCTATTACCCATCCCACAGGTATCCCTGCCCATCCCACTGCTATCCTTACCCATCCCACAAGCATACAAAGGCTTAAACCATTTCTAAAAGTTTCCACCAAGACTTTATTTACTAAAAGAACTGAACCAAGTGTGTGAAGCAAAGATTAATAACAAACTGTAAAAGCAAAATGACCCAAGAAAAGTGTCCCAAGCAAAGATAAATTCAACAGGTAGCAACCCAGTCTCTGGCACTCTTCTCAGTCATTCTGAGGCATGCCCATAGTCTCAGGGGTGAAGGGTCCAGGTGCTGTGGAGGTGGCAGTGGCTGGAGTGCTGGTCTGAGGCGCCACTGGGGTTCCTGGACCCGAGAGGACAACAGGGGATGGTGTGTGAAGGAAGCTATCAGAGAGCTGGCTCAGTCCCGTGATGTTGAGAGCTCCTTCCTCCATGACATGGGGTGTCAGTCCCAAGACTAATGACAGATGTTCTGAGGCCGGGCTTGGCTGTGGGATGGAGGAAGGAGGAGTGTAGTGAAGCTGTCTGGTCTGCAGGTGAGCGAGGTGAGGCGTCAGTGGCATCTGTGGCGTCGGTGGCATCTGTGGCATCTGTGGCATCAGTGGTATCGGTGGCATCGGTGGCACCTGTGGTGTGCAATGTACCTGTGCCTAGACTGGGAAGGGCTGCCTGTGCTGCTGGAACTCCTGGTAGCCGTAGCCTTGGGAGGTGAGGTCCTGTGGAAAGCCTTGGAAGGGCTGTGACATCACCTGGGGTGGAGGAGCAGACCTGGAGTGGGTCAGAGCAGGTTTAGCTGGGCCTGGAGTGTGGTGCTGAAGACCTGTGATCCTCTCGTTTCTCACCTGGTACTGGGATTCGGATATGTCCATGAGGGTCTGGTTCACATAGGTGAGGAAGGGCTTTCTGTTAGAGGATGGTATGTCAGTGGAGTTTACAGAGTGTACCAGCTGAGATAGGAGATCTATGCTGCTTTTGATGGTGTCCCTGATCTCCAGCAGGACAGTTTGGCTCTGTCCTTCCTGTCTGGCTTTCTGCCTGCTTTTTGTGGAGGTGGAGCTGGGGGTGGGTGTGAGTTGGTCTCTGGTGGCAGTGGCCTCTCCTTGCTCCAACTGCGTCAGGGGGTCCTCCACGTGCTCTGCCACGGGGAGTGCAGCTGTCGGGGGAGTCTCCATTGTGGGGCGCTCTACAGTTACCTGCCTGGACACAGGAGCTGACTCTTGGCCAGAAGAGGACTGGCTCTCTGTGGGCTGCCTGAAAGTGAGGGTAGACAGAGGGGCTGCTCCTCGGTGACAGATTTCACCCTCCAAGAAGCTGCACTTGGCCATGACATAGGTCTCCCAGTCAGTGAGCTTGACCGCGGCCTGGCCAGACTTCTTGAGGTGCAGCTTCCCATATCAGGTGTGCATGTGCTTCCACCACCCGAGGAGGACCTCCAAAGTGTAGCCCAGGCTCTCTGCCTTCTCTCTCCAAGCCACCTGCTTCTGCTTGGTGTCTCGAAAGAGCCTGTGTCCCTTCCGCCAAAGGTACTCGTTCTCCTCAGCCATTCGAGCACCTCCTCCTCATGTTCCTCTTCACTGGAGTACTGTCTCCTCTCCCTATCTCGCGATTGCCTCTTCTTCCCTCTGGCAGGGCCTTCTGGTCCCTCATCAGAGGGGCTTTGAGGTTCTAGGGGCTGCTCCACCACACCACCACCACAAGCAGCAGCAACAGCAACAGCAGCAACAGCAGCACCAGTAGCACCAGCAGCACCAGGAGCAGCACCAGCAGAGTAAGCACCAGCAGAAGCACCAGCACCAGGAGCAGCACCAGCAGAATAAGCACCAGCAGAAGCACCAGCACCAGGAGCAGCACCAGCAGAGTAAGCACCAGCAGAAGCACCAGCACCAGTAGAGGCAGCACCAGCAGCAGAAGCCCCAGCAGAAGCAGAGTCAGCGCAAGGGGGTGGGATGGTGGTCCTGTCCTTCTTGCCAGGGCTGGCAGGAGTAGGAACAGGCTTCCTCTTCTTCCCCATGGTTGTTGGATGGAGCTGTGTCTGGCAGCAGGTCTTTCCTCTGAATGGTGACCTGCTTGCGAGCTGCATCCTTTTATATCTGCGGGGCTGATGCAATGCATCCTCCCTGCATGCGCAGTGAACGCTTTGCATCCACTAGGCATCCGCTATGCATCTGCTAGGCGTCTGTGATGCATCTGTGTCATCCGCTAGGCATCCGCTTTGCATCCGTTCCTTACGCTGCGCGTCCGCTTGGTATTCTCCCCCGGAAGCCCTGCGGATGTGCCATCCGCTTCCATCTGCTTCCATCCGCTTGGCTTCCATTGAGCATCTGCTTGTCATCCTCGCTACGTCCTCTCCCCATCCGTTCCTATCCATTGTTGTCCGCTCTGTTTATGCAAATTTGGGGCACTTTTGAAAGCGGATAACAACAGTTGGAACATTTTCTTGTCCGCTGTGTCCTTTTTACATACGTTTTGCATCCGTCGGCCAATGTGACCTAATCTTTAAGAACTACTATTATATTTAAACAAACTATTATTTTATTAAACATAGTTACCTTTTTCCCTCTTGATGCTATGTTTAAAAGAAGGATATTTTGAACCTGGGAATCAGTTCTTCTATTGTTGAAGGCTTGCTGAACATCATTACAGGGACAGGATTCAAGCATCCATTTTTGTTGCCAGACTGTAAATAGCTAAACCATTACTAAATTTTATTTAAATAAATGATAATGTCCAAACTATTCATCTTTTCTTTACAATTTCATTTTTAGGCAGCTGACTTAAACCCCGAAACCATGAGCCTAAAGCTAGATGCGCTGAATAAAAATTTAGTTGTTTCTGAAGGGCTCTTGGGCAATTATATTAGTACAGTGAATAGTTCTGTTGACAGAATTCTAGATTAAATCTAAACACTGCCTTTCACCATAATACGAATGCTCATCCCTGCAGGTTTTAGAATTTGTTCCTTCAATAATCATGTTTTTATTTTGCTCACAGCAATGCATTAAACTGGGGAAAGCACATCTTCAGACTTTTGTTTCTTAAATTATATATAGATTTATGTACATTATTTTTTAAAAAAATGATTCTTTTCAGTCTGTCTGAGCTGCAAAGGCACAGTGATACATAACTACAAGGAAAGATTAGCATTTATTGTGTGTGTTTGCTGCTATCTAGTGATTAGCCTGATTTGATCTCGTCAAAGATAGCCATCTAGACAATGAATTTTATTTATTACTTGTTTTAGACTATCTGATAACCCAGCGTAACCCCTGCCTGGTTATTTATTTATCCCAATCCTGTATTAGACAGGAAAAGGAATGAAATATATCTGTAGTGTCAAATCAAAGTAACTTTATTCCCAGAGTTTTAAAAGTAAAAGTAGGATATACAAATTATAAAGGAAGCTGTAGATATAGCAGTTCTATCTGTTTTGTTCTTTAGTTGGGCCTCACGCTGTTGTACTGTCTCTAAAGTTCTAGATGTAGTAGCTCTCTTGCACAATGTCGCAAGTCTTCTTATTCCTCTCCTCAGGAGTTTCTTGTCTACACTGGTGTTTCATTTTTGTATCCTTTGATTGCACTTGATTAATCACTTGGCATTTTCTTGGAGGCATCTTGGGCCTGGCCCTGTTACCTCAACCACTATGGTGAGAATTAGAGATCTGGACAACAGCCTTGGAAAAATTCTACAGGGAACAGCCTTTAAGGTGATTATCAGCATTAGCTGGCACCTCCCCCAACAATTTGCCCTCCTTGTTTTTTGTAAAAACCAATCTTCCTTACCAGAGGGAGCCCCCTTGTGGAGTACTGTGAAGCAGTTACCATGGCAAGCTGTGCTGTACAATAGAAGCCAATTTAAGGCATACACACACCCCGAAAGGAGTTAGTGTTTGTTTTCAGAAAGTACATCACCTGTGTACCACATTTTGTTGAAATAATTCACATTGCAGAGTTAAGGCTAGGTTACATTGGCCAACGGATGCAAAACGTATCCAAAAAGGACACAGCGGACGAGCAAAATTTCGGGGGTGGCTCCATCCGTTGTTATCCGCTCTCAAAAGTGCCCCAAATTTGCATAAATAGAACAGAAAAGAACAGAAAGGAACAGATGTGGGGAGGATGTAGCGGGGATGTAAAGTGGATGTTTATAGGAAGCCTAGCGGATGAAAGCAGATGGAAGCGGATGACACATCTACAGGGTTTCTGGGAGAGAATAGCGAAGCGGACATGTAGTGGAAGGGGCAGATACATAGCGGATGACGCGGATGCATCACGGACACCTATAGGAAGCAAAGCGGATGCATAGCGGATGTATATCGAATGCAAAGCATTCACTGTGCATGCGGTGAGGATGAATTGCGTAAGCTCCCCGGATATAAAAGGATGCAGCTTGCAAGCAGTCAGCATTCAGAGGAAACACCTGCTGCCAGAGACATCTTGAGAGAACACCATGGGGACGAAGAGGAAGCCTGTGCCTACTCCTGCCAGCCCTGGCAAGAAAGACAGAATCACCATCCCACCCCCTGGTGCTGACTCTGAAGCTGCTGCTGCTTCTGCTGCTGCTGGTGGTTGTGGTGGTGGTGCTTCTCCTTCTGCTGGTGCTGCTGGTGCTGCTGGTGCTTCTCCTTCTGCTGGTGCTGCTGGTGCTTCTCCTGCTGGTGCTTCTCCTGCTGCTGCTTCTGCTGGTGCTGCTGGTGCTGCTGGTGCTGCTGGTGCTTCTCCTGCTGCTGCTGGTGCTTCTCCTACTGCTGCTGGTGTTTCTCCTGCTGCTGCTTCTGTGATGGACAAGCCCCAAGGCCCTCAAAACCCTGCTGCTGAAGGCCCTGAAGGCCCTGCCAGAGGGAAGAAGAGGCAAGGGAAGGAGAAGGGAGAGAGGAAACAGTACTCCATTTCTGAGGACCATGAGGAGGAGGTGCTGGAATGGCTGAGGGAGAACGAGTACCTGTGGAAGAAGGGCCACAGGATCTATCGTGACACCAAGAGGAAGCAGGCAGCATGGAGAAAGAAGGCGGAGAGCCTGGGCTACACTTCAGATGTCCTCCTGGGGTGGTGGAAGCATATGCACACCTGGTATGGCAAGCTGCACCTGAAGAAATCCGGGCAGGCCGCTGTCAAGCTCACTCACCGGGAGACCTACATCATGGACAAGTGCAGCTTCCTGCCAGGTGAGGTCTGCTACCGAGGAGCAGCCCCTCTGTCAACCCTCTCCCTCAGACAGCCCACAGACAGCCGCTCCTCTTCCAGTTAGGAGACAGCTACCATGTCCAGGCAGGTGTCTTTGGAGGGCCCCATGACAGAGACCTCCCCGACAGCTGCATTCCTCATGCCGGAGGACGTGGAGGATCCCTTGTCTCAGATGGAGCAAGAAGAAGCTGCCACCAGAAACCAACCCACACTCAGCCCCAGCTCCACCTCCACAGAAAGCAGGAAAAGAGGCAGAATGGAGGGACAGAGCCACACTGTCCTCTTGGAGATCAGAGACACAATCAAAGCCAGCACAAATCTTCTCTCCCAGCTGGTCCACTTCGACATACCATCCTCAAACCACAAGTCCTTCATCACCTGCGTGAGCCAGACCCTCATGGACATGCCCGAGGCCCAGTACCAGGTGATGAAGGAGAGGATCACAGCTCTTTTGCACCACCCTCCAGGCCCAGCTGAAGCAGCTCCTACCCACTCCAGGTCTGCTCCTCCACCCCAGGTGATGTCACAGCCCTTCCACTGATTTCAACAGCGCATCACCTACCAAGGCTACCACTACCAGGACTTACCACAGCAGAGGCAACCCTTCCCAGTCCAGGTTCCTCGGATGCCACAGATGCCAAAGACGCCACACCTGACCCAGCTGCAGACCAGACAACCCCACTACACTCCTCCTTCCTCCACCCCACAGCCAAGCCCGGCCTCAGAACATCTGTCATCAATCTTTGGCCTCACATCCCAGATACGTGATGAAGGGCCTCTCAACCTCATGGGACTGAGTCAGCTCTCTGAGAGCTTCCTGCACACACCATCTCCTGTTGTACTCTCGGGGCCAGGCACCCCAATGGCACCTCAGACCAGCACTCCAGCCACAGCCACCTCCACAGTCCCTGGCCCCTTTACATCTGAGACCATGGGCATGCCTCAGAGTGACTGAGAAGAGTGCCAGAGACTGAGTTGTTACCTGTTCACTTTAACTTTGCTTAAGACACTTTACTTGGTTCATTTTGCTTTTTAATAAAGTCATACAGTTTGTTATTAATAAAGGTTATCTTTGCTTCACACACTTGCTTCAATTTTTTTACTTAAAAAAGTGTTGGTGAAAACTTTGAAAAAATGGTTAAGCCTTTGATGCTTGTGGGATGGGTAATGATAGCTGTGGGATGGGTAAGGATACCTGTGGGATGGGTAAGGATAGCTGTAGGATAGATAAACCTCCAGTGCAAGCGTAGTGGGACTGTATGGTCCACCCTCCCAGCTGCCACACATATGGCCCTTTTATATCAATAACAATTTAATCATTGATCAACACATTTCAACATAAACAAAGCTCTTTATTAATGCCCTATTCATTGTAGGGCCACTCAACATACATGGCACAATCTCATCAGTGTGATGAGACAGGCTCAAGGAAGCACGCATTAAGCATCTACCATCCTGTCTTGCCACTCCACTGCTCCAGCTGGGGAGTTGCACCAGTGTTTCAGGAGGTTGCGCTGCTTCTTCCCTTCACATGAAGCTCTGTTGGGGCCTGGTACATCCACAGTGTCTATCAGGTTTCGCCCTTGCCTCCATTCACCAGGCTCCATGTCCCCATTCCCTTGTTGACAGTCCACAAGCCTGTTCTGCAACACTGGGTAGCGGGTGCGCATGAGATTGTGCAGGATGCAGCAAGCTTCCACCATGCTCCTCACAGTCTGTGGGCAATGCTGCATGGTGGTGAGAAGTACCTGGACCTGTTGGCCAGGATGCCAAAGGCCTTCTCCACCACCCGTCTTGCCCTGGACAGCCTGTAGTTGAAGATCCTCTCTTCACGGGTGAGGTATCTTGATGTGTAGGGATTCATGAGGTAGGTTCTGAGGGAGAAGGCATCATCCCCCACGATGAAGTAGGGCACATCTTGCCTGTCGTTGGGCAGGGGGTCTGGATCTGGAAAGCCCATGATGAGGTTGCCTTCCAGTCCCTCCTTGAGGTGACTGGCGTTGTATACCTGGGCATCTGAACATGAAGCGCTGCCTGAAGCATCGATGTACATGAACTTGTAGTCAGCATCGACCATGGCAAAGAGGATAATGCTGAAGAAGCTCTTGTAGTTGTGATAAGTGGACCCTGAGTTGGCTGGAGCTTTGCAGGCCACGTGCTTCCCATCTATGGCTCCAACGGTGTGTGGGAAGTTCCACCTCTGATACCACTGCTCTGCAACTTTCCTCCAGCCTTCTTCAGAGGTGGGACAATGGAGGAGCTCCTCCATGTATTCTTCGATGATTGCCTGCACCACTTCTCTGACCACAATGCTGATGGTGTTGTGTGGCACCCTCCAGGCATACTGCATGTTTCTGTATGTGGTCCCAGAAGCCAGATGCCACAGCGTCAGTGCCACCTTCAGTCCAGGGTCCAGGCTGGGATGGAAGATGGTGTTTGCCTTTGTCAACCTGGGTCTCAGACACTCCACAACTTCTTCAAACATGGCTGGTGGCATCCTCATGAAGTGCTGGAATGCACGAGGGTCTTCATTCCTCAGCTCCTCCATCAGCTTGTCATACAGTCCAAACTCCACTCTTCTCCCGATCCATCGTCAGACCCACGCAGCTCTTGGACGTCTCCTTCTTCTCCTTCCGTAGAAAAGGTGAAACAGTCTGAAGAGGGCTTGGTTCTTGTGCTGAATGATTGTGGCTACCAAAAGAAGTGTGTGATGATCCATTGTGGAGAACAAGGGATGATGTGGAAGAGCAAGACCAAGGGTGTAGAGGTCTGCACATCACGGCTGCTGGACTGATACTGAGATCCAGGTGATTTCTTCCCCCTTTTTATAGGAAATATCGGTTTTCCACTAGGTGTCCTTCCACATACTCTAGACATCCTCCAGACATCCTAAATATCTGAGATACATCCCATGTACAAACGTTTTGTCCGTTTTAATGCTTTAGATCCAAGCTGCATCTGCTTTCATCCTTTCTATGTCCGTGCTACTAATGCTGTGTGGATGTTCTGCGTACCTTTCACTTCCTCCCTCTTTCTGTTTTCCGCTGGAGCAGATGTGAGTTGAGGGATGTCCAGAGGATGCTGAGAGGATACAGCGGACGTTTAATGGATGACAACGGACATAGAATGTTTGTTGCCCGTAGTGGATGTAGATCTTATGCGGCGGAAAGTTCATCTGCTCAAAAAGTTTTGTGCAGCTCAAAACTTTTTGAGCGGATGAAATAGCAGTAGACGGATGCTCGACTGATAGAGCATATGAAAGACGTATGCAGTGAGTACACAACTGATGCATCATGTTTTCCAACGGATGGCAAGCGTTTTTCTCCATTTTACATCCTCTTTGCATCCGTTGGTGCAGTGTGACATGGGCTTTATGCTGGAAGATACACACACACACACACACACACACACACACACACACACACACACAAACTTATATATTTATTTACTCTATACCCGTGCTACAAAATTATGTGATCAGGCTTAATTTTGGGGGAGGAAAATAAGGAAAAAAAATTGTGCTTCTGCCTACCAGTGGTATTCAGAGGGCTAGCATCCTGTCAGTGTGTGAAAGAGTTCAGGGCTGTTTGAAAACTGAAACATGGAAACTGAAACAGTGTTTGATGTGTGAGCAAGGATAAAGCAAGGAGTCTGGGCATGACTTAGCTCAACTGTTCTGTAATAAAGCTGCTTGCTGCTCTGAAACTGAAACTGAAACTCTTCTCCTCTGCTTGTGTTTTGCATTTGGAATGGATTTCTTTTCAGGTGGGAAGGAGGAGTAGAACTCCTTAGCATTGGAGCATATTAATAATATATATGAAATACTAATTCTCTGATGGTCATTTTGAAAAATCCTTTCTTAGTGAGCACCTAGAAGCCAAGAAGAACATACATGCCAAATTTCAAATTTGCAGGCTTTATGGTTTTGGAGATTTTCTGATGACGTGTGAATGGCATTTTGCTTTTATATATACAGATATATAGATTAATATCATTAATATTAAGAATGAAAAGCTATTTTTATCAAATTTATCTCAAAGATTCATTGTATAACACGTATACCTTATATCTTTTATTACAAGAAAATAATTCAACAGCATAATAACCTCAAATTAAATATATGCAAAATAAAACAAGTTTTACTTCTAAGCTACCAAAAGCAGCTATATAGAGGATTACAAGAGGATAACGGTCATTGGCTGGCCCAAGCTAGGTTCAAGAGTCTGTTGGCTTCTAAATGTTCTAATGCATCCAGGATGGATTACCACAGCTGGCAACCTATTGATAAGCCTAGGTTAGTCTAAATTGCTTGGAGTTTTGCTGATTTTCAGTACCAGTCAAGGTGGGAATTTGCCATTAATCTGATAAGAATCTAACAATTGGAAAAAAAATGTTTACTTAATAGTAGGCTTCAGCTATTGTAATAAACAGCAATGTAATAAACTTATAGAACATGATAAATGAGATTGTCTTGTAAATAATGTGCTTGAAATCTCCACTTATGGTTTTTTGTACAAATGCTCACATATTTTTTTAAAAAAGGAAATCTATCATGAAATAAATAGGTTTATATTTCCTAACTATTGCAGTTATTATTGTTGTTCTGTATAACTTGGAAGAGTCCAAGTTGAACATTCTGATTGGCCAGAAAGGCCAAAAGTGGATTGGTTCGCTAGGAAGTTAAAGAAATGTCATTGGCTATAAGCCGGCAGGCAAGCTTGCATAAAAAGGGCTGCCACAGCTTTAACCAGCAGTTATGTTACTGTTGCTTGTTTGAAATAAAGACTTCTTTACTGGAACCTGGTCTACCGTGCGTTTTTCTGGATGGAACAATTGTTGCTGTCCTTATTGCTGCAGATTGTGCTAAAAGTTTTAATTCAAAATATATGAATGTTGAAATATCCCTTTTGAGTTTGAAATAACACATTTTGGCTGTGAATCAGTTGTTTCAAGCATAAGGCATTCCATTTTCAATATTTTGGAAGGTTTTCAAACTCAAAATAATGCATTGTACAGTGAGCTCTGTTTTAGATTGAAATGTTTCCAATATACTTTAAGAAGCTGCAAGTGCCAAAGCCTGGCCATTTCAAATTCAGAATAGGTGCTTTGCATTTGAAAAACTTTGCTTTCTCCAACAGATACATGCATTAACTTCTTTGGTAGAGCTTGGTAAAAAAAAAACAACAACTGGGTCCTTTGATCCATTCCTGGTAAATATAATTTTATATAACATTTTAATATGAATCCCAAAATATCTCATTATCTACATGAGCAACTTATATTCAGGAAATTCTTAATATGGAGAGAATGAGCAAAACAGTCCCACTGCAAGTTTCTAAAGGGTATGAGAAGGACAAATACTCCCCCCTTATTTATTTGAACTATATAGTGACTATAATATAAGAGAAATTGGATTAGAAGATGTTTTAAAATTGTGGGGGTGGGGAATCAATAGCCTGTCTTATGCTTATACCCTGTCTTATTATACCCTGATACTGGTAGCTGAAAATGCAAATGATCTCTAAGCAAATGTAGTGAAAGTCAAGGAGCAGAGTGAAACAAATGAGAGTAAAACAAACAAATGTGTCCAGCAGAAGGAATGTATTGCAAGTCACGTCAGGAAAGGAGGTTCATTTGAAGGGATCCAAAAAAGACTTTTTAGGCTGGGCATCTGCTCTCTACAGCATCATGAGATTGGCTCCAAGCCTGCTAGCCTTCCAGAAAGACAACAAACTTGGCTATACCATGACGCTTGGAAATCCATGGAAATACAGAGTCCATTGCGTGATTAAAACATATAGTTAGATTGCACTCTATTCTGCTTTTTATTATATTTTTAAATGTGGTTTATTTTTAATGTTAGAAGACTATGGTTTTACTTGTATTTTAATTGTGCATGTTGCCCAGAGTCATATGCAAGTGAAATGGATATAAATGAAATAAACAAAATAAATATGAATAAAATATATACGATATAAACAAGCAAACAGGTAAAATAACCAGTCTTAAAACTGACAACATAGACACTGAAGTGATAAATAGTTTCTGCGGAGGCGGAGCTAGGGGGGGTGGATGCAACAAGAAGTGTGGTGGACTCGATGTCTCCTTTCTCTCATCGCATCAGGGAGTCCTCTATGCACTCCACCATGCTTACCACACCTGTCCGCGGGTTCTCCGCCATGGCACGCTCCACAGAAACCTGCCTGGAGACAGGGACTGACTCTCGGCCGGAAGAGGACTGGGTGGCAGCAGGCTGCCGGAGAGAGAGGGTCATGAGAGGGGCTGCTGGTGCTCCTCGGTGGTGGACCTCACCCTCCAGGAAGCTGCACCTGGCCATGACGTAGGTCTCTCTGTCTGTCAGCTTCACAGTGGCCTGGCCAGATTTCTTCAGGTGCAGCTTCCCGTACCAGGTGTGTATGTGCTTCCACCAGCCGAGGACCACCTCCGAAGTGTAACCCATACTCTCTGCCCTCTCTCTCCAAGCAGCCTGCTTCTGCTTGGTGTCCCTGTACAGCCGGTGTCCCTTCCGCCACAGATAGTCATTCTCTCTCAGCCACTCCAGCACCTCATCCTCGTGCGTCTCCACAATGGAGTATTGCTTCCTCTCCTGTAGTTGCATATGCCTCTTCCTCCCTTTGGCAGGACCAGATAGGCCCTCTTCAGAGGGGCTCCCAGGTAGTAGGGGATGCTCCTCCACACCACCAGCAGCAGGAGCAGCACCAGCAGAATCATCATCATCATCATCATCCTCACCAGCAGGATCATAATCAGCATCATCATCCTCACCAGCAGGATCATCATCTTCATCAGCCGCCGCAGCAGCAGCAGCAGGAACAGCAGGACCAGGATCAGCAGCAGTAGAGTAAGCACCAGCAGGGCCAGCAAGTCTAGGAGCACGAGCAGGACCAGGAGTACAAGTAAGACCAGGACCAGGAGCAGGACGAGCAGGACGAGCAAGACCAGGAGCATGAGCAGGACGAGCAAGTCCAGAAGCACGAGCAGGACCAGCAGGACCAGCAGGACCAGGAGAAGCTTCAACAGAGTAAGCAGCAGCAGAAGCCCCAGCACCAGCAGAAGCACCACCGCAAGGAGCAGCTTCAGCAGAAGCCCCAGCACCAGCAGAGTCAGGGGCAGGGGGCGGGAGGTTGGCCCTGTCCCTCTTGCCAGGGATGGCGGCAGGTTGCTGAGGCTTTCGCTTCCTCCCCATGGTTGTGGGTTTGCTGGCTGGCAGGGAGGCTGGCAGGCACCAAGGCTGGCAAGAAGCCTGGCAAGAAGCCTGGCAGGAAGGCTGGCAGAAAGCCTGGCAGGAATGCAGGCAGGCAGGCAGGCACCAAGGCTGGCTGGAAGGCAGGCTGGCAGGGCAGGCAAGGAACTCGAAGTGTCCAGCAGCAGGTCTTTCCTTGGAATGCTGGCCACATGCGAGCTGCTTCCCTTTATATCCAGGGGGCTTACGTAATACTTCCCCCCCACATGCGCAATTAATGTTCAGCATCCGTTCCGCTTCCGCTGTGCATCCGCTAGGCTTCCGCTGTGCATCCGCTTTATCCGCTAGGCTTCCGCTGTGCATCCGCTTCATCCGTTCGGCGTCCGCTGTGCATTCGCTCTTTCTGTTCCGCATCCGCTTTGCTGAGGTCCCCCGGAAGCCTAGCGGACGTGCCATCTGCTCCCATCCGCTTCCATCCGCTGGGCTTCCATTCCACATCTGCTTTGCATCCACCCTACATCCTCCCTGCGTCCGTGTTATCCGCTCCGGTCATGCAAATTTTTGCCCCTTTTGAGAGCGGATAACAATGGAAGGAACATTTTGCTTGTCCGTTGTGTCCGTTTTGCATCCGTTGGCCAGTGTGACATGGGCTTAAACAGCAACAAAAAAATAGATGTAGTATTCCGAATTGGGACTGTATAAGGCACTATGTTGGATAAAGAAAGTCATAAAATGTCATCCATACTCCAAATTACTATTTGAGAAATAATAATATAACAATTCAGAACCTTACTAAGAAATATTAATTGTATCAATTAGTAGTTTTTATTGTTATTTAATACTAAAGCCATCAGACTGTCTGTAATTCGGGATTTCTTATGCCATTTGCAGTCTTTAAAAAAACATTGCTGCATATATTTAACAAAGATTATATGCAATATCCTGTCATTTGTCATTTATCTTCTAAAAGGCACTTGCCCTATTCCTTACAGATGTATAAAATCTAAATCTCATATTACTGTACTTTGTTTCTTGATATTATCTCATCTTATTAGCTTTTCTGACTGCTGCTAAAAGTATTTATACCTAAGCCTTTATTCATAATCCATCTTTCTGCCACTACTAAATTATTTTAGCCATTTTATTGTAGTAAACTTTAAGTACATTATCTGCAATCTCATACATGTCTATTCAGGAGAAAAACCATTTATCTAAAATTTTCTATTGGACTGAATAAAAACAATCCATCTCTTGTATTGCAAGGAAAGCATTAAGGGAGGGTCAGAGAGTATTTTTACTTGCCAAACAATTCTGATGGTGATACACTTCTTTAGCAATCAATAAAATCATCTGAAAAAATGTATCCGTTTTCCTATTCATATGAATTAAAAGTATCTTAGTTTATGGAGGCTTATACAGAATAATTTGTAACATGCAAGCTCTTACTTTTATATATATATATATATATATATATATATATATATATATA
>BLBF01000026.1:2973830-2984539 GCA_015471245.1 Laticauda colubrina | reverse complement strand
TATATATATATATATATATATATATATATATATATATATATATATATGAATGAAGAGAAACACAGATGTAATTTTTTTATCTTATTTTGATTTGTCAATTGCTTACAAGATAATAGGCATAAGTATAAACATAGTTATGAATACATGTATATATATAAGAAAAATAAAAGAAACAACAGGACAGGGATAATAGGCATGTTGGTGTGTTTATGCATGTCCCCTACAGACCCTTTAGGAAAGGGGTGAGGTCAATAGTAGACAGTGTAAGGTTAAAGTTTTGGGGAAATAAACCACAGAGTATTGACTAGAATACTGCATCTTATTTTTCCATTTGGTGTTTTACAAAGAAACTGTCATTCTGGTACCTTGTTCAAGAATTTTACAAAACACATCAAGAAATTGAAGCTTCCTGAAATAACAGCAAAACTGCAAAAAACTGCTACTCAGAACATCGTATTTTTTAAGAAGATACTTCGTTGATACATAAGACACTGATAGCAACCTATATCAACCATTAGCACCAGTCACGGGTATTTGTGATATATTTTTAAATGTTCAGTTGATTGAGTTTCATGTTTAATGAATAAAAGATAATAATAATGTTAACAACAACAACCAACAACAACAACTTAAGAAGAGATCCTATCAAATGTAAAGCCTTATATTTAGAGAACTCACACTTTAGATGTGCTAAAGGGTTTATGTGAAAAAACCATAACTGATTCTCAAATTAAAATCAAGATTGGACTTCATTTTCTTATACATAAAGATATTTTTGACATATAGTTTATATCTAATTAGAACTTAGTTTGCCATTTTTGCAATGAGGGTCTTCTTCTCTGTTGAGTAGATCACAACTGTTCCAGAAGAAACAGTTTAGCTTTTGTTTTCGGAGTCCTGCTAGATAGAAATAAGAAGCAAGGGTGGCTGAAGGCAAGATTACTGATATATTTTAAATGACTGGTGGTGTTAGTGTTTGGACTGCGATCAGAGAAAGAAAAGGTATATTTGAGCCTAAAGCATGTAAGTTTGTCTAAAAATAACAGAAGACAGAAGTTCAGAAAGAAATCATATAGGACAAGTATTAGAAATTAATCAGAAAAATGATGTAGCAGAGAGCTACATACTAGCAAAGGAAAACAGTTTACAGTTTGAGAACAAAAACGATAAGGTATGTGACTTACCTATCTGAAATTACTGAGACAGAAACATACATTAATTAGTAGGCTAAAAATTACTATGTTAAGACACTAAAAATGTGGGGGAAACCCACAGTGTTAAAGAATAAACTCAAATAATAGCAGAGGCTGTATGTGGAATGTAATCAGTTTCCCAAGCTAAGAGGAAACATTGAAACAACCTTGGAAAGATGGAAGGCTGAGTCAACCTTGAGCTGGTGATATCAAACTACTGGCAGTGTGCAGAATTAGACTGCAATACTGCCTTTTAATCACTATGCTACGATGGTATGCATATATACATGCATACACATATATATCAGAGAGAGGGGGGGATAATATGGTTCACATTTTAACTTAGACTCTTTGTTTTTATTATATTTATTGATCTGACAATTCGTATCATCCAATTGCTTTTTAGCTGAAAACAAAATTCTGTTGGAAAGAGAATTATATGTTGGTATGGATCATTCAGATTTTCTCTTACATTAATTGCTAGATTCATACTTCCTCTTACATTGGTATTCTGACAACAAGCTTGTGACAAAGGTAAAATTAAGAAAGAGTTACTAATCCAAAATCACCGAACAATTTTCATGGATATAAATGGGCTTGAACTTGACTCTCCTCAGACTTAATCCATTGTCTGTGACAGACAAAGGGAGAGAAAAAATGAAAATGTGTGAAAGAAAAACTGAATTAATGTCAACAATTGTGGCTTAATATTCGACCTGAACCTATCATTACTGTTTTACTGTAATCCCTTGCATTTCATTTTCTTTTACATATACATATAATCTATGTATTCTAAACTCATCTATTTTAGAGGACCCATAAATACAATAAGTATTAATCCAAATTGGTGGCATTAAAAATGTGAATCAACAGCTCAGTACAATGCTGAGACAGTAAGCTTTAATCCTTATTGTCAGCCTTCAAGATCTTCTACTATTGCTTTGCATCTTTCGGCTGTCATAAGAAACGGGGAGGGGGGGAAGGGGAGGAAGGGATAGGTCTGGGAAGTGAGCTGGAGGTGTTACATTCTTCTGTTGTGTAAATGGGGGGGAAGCATACAAAGAGTTAGGTTTCTATTTCTCGCTTAGCTTTCTTTTCTCTGCACAACTGCAACCGCTTATCAAAATATGCCAAGGTCAACGGACAGAGGCCTCATCATCACCTGAAGATACCCACATGATCATATTCACAACTTCTAATTGGAAGTGTCATCTGAACTATTGGGGGTGGGAACATTTCCATCACTTTGTATATGTGAATTGCACACCTAATTTCTCAGATTCAGAATTCTTTGGTTGCTACCACTTCACTTTCAGTAAAAGATATCTTTTCTCTAAACTAAAGAGTCTAAGTATTTCTTTCCTGGATTTTGAATGAAGCTCCGCCTGACACTTATACTCAGTGAAATTCCCGACATAGTAATAGGGGTTTCTGATTTCCAACTTTATCATAAATACTGAGCAGAGAACCAAAACTTTGTTATTGACATTATTTAAACCTTTTAAAAGTCAACTTACAATCTCCTATTAAGTCATTTTTAAAGTACTGTTAATATTGATCAGAAGTATTTAAACTGCCAGTCATTGCTCATTAATATTTTCAACATTGGCAGCAACATTATATTTCTATGTTTCTTAATTGGTTAAGTATATTTTCTGTTGGAACATACATAAGAGGAACATACATAAGAGGAACATACATAAGAGGAACATACATAAGAGGAACATACATAAGAGGAACAATAGACAAAATCAGCAAGATACTATGCAGGCATCACATCAAGACTGTCTTCAAAATGGACAAAAAAATACAGCCATCCTAAGAAACCCCAAAAATAAAATTGACCTAGAAAACCAAGGCATATATGAAGTACCCTGCACCTCATGCCCTGCCACATACATAGGACAAACCAACAGAAGGATAAGTACCCACCTTGAAGAACACAAGAATGCAATAAAAAATCTGGAACATCAGTCCAACAAATGAAAGCCACGGGTCACAACATCAACTTCAATGGCACGAAAACCCTAGCTACTATAGAAAACCCCAGCTACAGAACCATTAGAGGAGCCATAGAAATTGATGAAAAGACCTAATAGTACAAATAGAAGAGATGACTCCACCAGACTATCAATCATCTGGAAGCCTGCACTCACAAATAAAAAAATATCTATACCACAATCCAGACAAGCACCTGGACACAAACAGACCCCTCAATACCTCCAGCCCAAATATACCCCAACCAGCTACCCAAATAAAACCTAACTTCCGAATAAATAATTATCAGCCATTCACAAGAAACCAAGTTGCACTAAAAAACCTCAATGCACAAAACATAATGTTGCCAACTAAAGGCAAGGTCACACTGGCTGATAGATGCAAAACGTATGTAAAAAGGACACAGCGGACGAGCAAATTTTCCATCCATTGTTATCCGCTCTCAAAAGGGGCAAAAATTTGCATAAACAAATGGAAAAGAACAGAAAGGTACGGATGGGGAGAGGATGTAGTGAGGATGTTAAGCGGATGCTCAACGAAAGCCTAGTGGATGGAAGCGGATGGAAGCGGATGGCACGTCAGCAGGGCTTCCGGGGGAGAACAGCAAAGCGGACGCGTAGCAGAAGGGGCGGATGCGTAGCGGATGACGCAGATGCATCACGGAAGCCTAGCGGATGCCTAGCGGATGCAAAGCGTTCACTGTGCATGCGGGGAGGATGCATTGCGGAAGCCCCATGGATATAAAAGAAAGCAGCTCGCACGCGGCCAGCATTCAGAGGAAAGACCTGCTGCCAGAGACATCTTCATCAGAGACCATGGGGAAGAAGAGGAAGCCTGTGCCTAATCCTGCCAGCCCTGGAAAGAAGGACAGAACCACCATCCTATCCCCTGGTGCTGACTCTGCTGCTGGTGGTGCTTCTGCTGGTGCTGCTGCTGGTGCTTCTGTTGCTGGTGCTTCCGTTGCTGGTCCTGCTGCTGGTGGTGGTGCTGCAGCTACTGCTGCTGCTACTGCTTCTGGTGCTGCTGGTGTGGTGGACCAGCCCCAAGGCCCTCAAAGCCCTGCTGATGAGGGCCCAGAAGGCCTTGCCAGGGGGAGGAAAAGGCAATCGAAGGAGGAGGAGAAGGGGGAGAGGAAACAGTACTCCATTGCAGAGGACCATGAGGTGGAGGTTCTCAAATGGCTGAGGGAGAACGAGTACCTGTGGAGGAAGGGCCACAGGCTATATCAAGACACCAAGTGGAAGCAGGCGGCTTGGAGAGAGAAGGCGGAGAGCTTGGGCTACACTTCTGATGTCCTCCTGGGATGGTGGAAACATATGCACACCTGGTATGACAAGCTGCACCTGAAGAGATCCGGGCAGGCCGCTGTCAAGCTCATGGACCGGGAGACCTACGTTGTGGCCAAGCTCAGCTTCCTGCAGGGTGAGATCCGCCACTGAGGAGCAGCCCCTCTGTCAACCCTCTCCCTCAGACAGCCCACAGAGAGGCACTCATCTTCCAGCCAGGAAACAGCCAGTGTGTCCAGGCAGGTGTCTGCGGAAGCGCCCCATGACAGAGATCCCCTCCCGATAGCTGCACATCCCATACCAGAGGACATGGAGGATCCCCTGACACAGATGGAGCAAGAGGAGGCCGCAGCCACCAGAGACCAACCCACCCCCACCCCCAGCTCCACCTCCACAGAAAGCAGGCAGAGAGGTAGACCTGAGGGACAGACCCACACTGTCCTCTTGGAGATCAGGGACACAATCAAGAACAGCACAGATCTCCTCTCTCAGCTGGTACACTTCGAGATTCCATCCTCAAACTGCAAGCCCTTCCTCACCTCGTGACCCAGACCCTCATGGACATGTCCGAGCCCCAGTACCAGGTGATGAAGGAGAGGATCACTGCACTTCTGCACCACCCTCCAGGCCCAGCTGAACCTGCTCCCACCCACTCCAGGTCTGCTCCTCCTTCCCAGGCGATGTCACAGCCCTTCCAAGGCTTTCAACAGCCCCTCTCCGACCAAGGCTATGGCTACCAGGATTTCCCTCAACAGAGGCAGCCCTTCCCAGTCCAGGCCCAGGTTCATTGCTTGCCACAGATTCCACAGATGCCACCGACGCCACAGGTGCCAACGACGCCACAGATGCCACCGATGCCTCATCTCACCCAGCTGCAGACCAGACAGCTCCACTACACTCCTCCTTCCTCCACCCCACAGCCAAGCCCCTCAACAGAACATATGTCATCAGTCCTGTGCCTGACATCCCAGGTCCTCAATGAAGGGCCTCTCAACCTCACGGACCTGAGCCAGCTCTCTGAGAGCTTCCTGCACACGCCATCTCCTGTTGTCCTCTCAGGGCCAGGCACCCCAATGGTGCCTCAGACCAGCACTCCAGCCACTGCCACCTCCACAGTCCCTGGACCCTTTACACCTGAGACCATGGGCATGCCTCAGAGTGACTGAGAAGAGTGCCAGAGACTGAGTTGTTACCTGTTGACTTTATCTTTGCTTGAGACACTTTACTTGGGTCATTTTGATTTTAAAGTTTGTTATCAATAAAGGTTATCTTTGCTTCACACACTTGGTTCATTTCTTTTACTTAATAAAGACTTGATGGGAACTTTTAGAAAATGGTTAAGCCTTTGCATGCTTGTGGGATGGGCAAGGATATCTATGGGATGGATAATAGCTGTGGGATGGATAATAGCTGTGGGATGGACAAACCTCCAGTGCAAGCATAGTGGGACTGTATGGTCCACCCTCCCAGCTGCCACATGTGTGGCCCTTTTTTTATCAATAACAATTTATTCATTGATCAACACATTTCAATATGAACACAACTCTTTATTAAATGCCCTGTTCATTGTAGGGCCACTCAACATACATGACACAATCTCATCAGTGTGATGAGACATGCTCAAGGAAGCATCCATTAAGCATCTACCATCCTGTCTTGCTACTCCACTGCTCCAGCTGTGGAGTTGCACCAGTGTTTCAGGAGGTTGCGCTGCTTCTTCCCTTCACGTGAAGCTCTGTTGGGGCCTGGTACATCCACAGTGTCTATCAGGTTTCGCCCTTGCCTCCATTCACCAGGCTCCATGTCCCCATTGCCTTGTTGATGGTCCACAAGCCTGTTGTGCAACACTGGGTAGTGGGAGTGCATGAGATTGTGCAGGATGCAGCAAGCTTCCACGATGTTCCTCACAGTCTCTGGGCGATGCTGCATGGAACCTGTTGGCCAGGATGCCAAAGGCATTCTCCACCACTCATCTTGCCCTGGACAGCCTGTAGTTGAAGATCCTCTCTTCACGGGTGAAGCAACTGGAAGTGTGGGGCTTCCGGAGGTAGGTTCTGAGGGAGAAGGCATCATCCCCCATGATGAAGTAGGGCACATCTTGAGTGTCGTTTGGCAGGGGATCTGGATCTGGGAAGCCCATGATGAGGTTGTGTTCCAGCCCCTCCTTGAGGTCACTGGCATTGTATACCTGGGCATCTGAAGCTGACCCTCCTCCAGGTATTCTTCGATGATGGCCTGCACCACTCCTCTGACCACAATGCTGATGGTGTTGTGTGGAACCCTCCAGGCATACTGCATGTTTCTGTATGTGGTTCCAGAGGCCAGGTGGCGCAGAATCAGTGCCACCTTCAGTCCAGGGTCCAGGCTGGGATGGAAGTTGGTGCTCGGCTTGGTCAACCTGGGTCTCAGACGCTCCACAACTTCTTCAAACATGGCTGGTGGCATCCTCATGAAGTGCTGGAATGCACGAGGGTCTTCATTTCTCAGCTCACCATCAGCTTGTCATACAGTCCAAACTCCACTCTTCTCCCAATCCATCTTCAGACCCAGACAGGTCTTGGATGTCTCCTTCTCCTTGCGTAGAAAAGGTGAAACAGTCTGAAGAGGGCTTGGTTCTGATGTTGAATGATGGTGGCTACCAAAAGGAGTGTGCGATGATCCATGGTGGAGATCAATTGATGATGTTGAAGAGCAAGAGCAAGGCTGAAGAGGTCTGCACACCAGGGCTGCTGGACTGAAAGTGAGATCCAGGTGATTTTCTCCCCCTTTTTATGGGAAATATCAGTTTTCCACTAGGTGTCCTTCTGCTTCCTCTAGACATCCTGCAGACATCCTAAATATCCAAGATACATCCCATATACAAACGTTTTGTCCGTTTTAATGCTTTAGATCCAAGCTGCATCTGCTTGCATCCTTTCTATGTCCGTGCTACTAATGCTGTGTGGACGTTCTGCGTCTGTTTCGCTTCCTCCCTCTTTCTGTTTTCCACTGGAGTGGATGAGAGTTACACGGATGCACATCAGATGTCGAGCGGATACAGCAGACGCTTAATGGATGACGATGGACCTAAAAAGTTTGTTCCCCGTATGTGTCGCAGATGTAGAATGGACACGGCAGAAAGTTCATCCACTGAAAAAGTTTTGTGCAGCTCAAAACTTTTTGAGCGGAGGAAATCTCAGTAGATGGATGCTGGATGGATAGAACGCATGAATCACGCATGCAGTGAGTAGAGAACGGATGCATCTCGTTAACCAATGGATGGCAAGTGTTTCTCTCCATTTTACATCCTCTTTGCATCCGTTTGTGCAGTGTGACATGGGCTTAATCAAGAACATAGCAACTCGAAGACCAATAAACGCAGACCTAGACTCCCAGCCAATCAATTTAAAAAATAAACATTTAAATAAAGCAGAAAGCCAGCAGCAAATTCAAAGAAAAAATGGCTGCCAAGCAGTGGTGGTATTCAAATAAAGTTGACACCAATTACGCACTTTGCACAGGTGCAGAGGAATTCTAACTTGCTTCCTGCAAGCCTGCACGATGGTGGTCACTGCAATAGCTGCCACGCGGCACTATTCTGCGCCGTGCTTCAAATTCTGCTGATAAAAGTGAATATGGGATCCTGGGTGAGTGGGTGGGCCGAACACAGAGCAGCAAAGAGAACCGGTTTGGTCTCCACTGGTCATTGCCACTACCGGCTCTCCAGAACCAGGCAGAACTAGCCGAATAACACCACTGCTGCCAAGCCTGACACATGCGATTAAAAAGAACCCAATATACAAGCCGAAGGATGGCAGATGAGATATATAGATGTATCTTTATACATTTCTAAAATATTTCCCAGCAAGGTTTTAGCTAAATACCAATATACATTCCATGTGGTATTCCCCTTATAGAATCCCTAACCTGTATCTCTAAATTTTTCAGCTTTATTATTTCTTTTAATTTTAGCCAGCTTTCCCTTTTCTAAATTTCCTTGGTCTTTCTTTTTTTTCCCTTCTAGTATTTTACCCATCTTCTCCCCCACCCTTTCCTGTTCTCTTTTGTGAAGTTTCTTCTTGTAAAATTTATTCTTCTTTTATTTAATCCTGGGAGTGTTTTCTCTTTTATGTATTAACTCTGTCATCAGTGTCATAGTTTTAATTCCTTTAATGTCTTTTGGCAATATCTCTTGTTCGCCATGTTCATCTGATTCAGTTTCCTCTTCCTTTAACTCTGCCTCTTCTTCTACGAACTGCATCGACATTATTTTCTTTGCCAATAATTTCTTTGTACAATAATTTCCTTCTTTCTTTCAGCATTCCTCTTACAATTTGTAATTCTAATTTAAAGTCTTTGATTATTTCTTCCATTTTTTAAATCAGTTATTAAAATTCAAAATCTTTTGTTGCAATCCTTGCCAAAAGTCTCCTTTTGTCTTTGTTTCCCTTATTATCCTGACTCTTTATCACAATCAACACCCAGTAGTCCCAGGAAATTGAATTCTTGTGTCCTTTTAGTACAATTTCTCCCCTCTTTTTTAAGTTTCCAGGGTTCTTGTTATTTTATTAGTCTTTAATCTTATAACAATTACAAGACTAATAATTTTCCATGAAATTCTGTAGGAAAAAATTCTTTAACCATTAGATGGCACTCTGTATTACTTTCCACTTTTCAAAGTTCTTTTCTTTTCTCTTTTCAATTATATTAACATTAATTTCCAACTATTCCCACTATCAGCTTTCTTAAAAATAGTCAATTCCAGGCAAGTCCAGAATTTTAGCCAATGCCTAATTAATGCCAAATTATATATATTATTCCACATTTAGTCTCTAATTGCAACATAGCTTTTTATACTCCAATTTTGTTTACCTTATATTTTCCTCTTATTTTCTGTTTGTTGCTGTGATACTCTTAAATGAGGGATCTTTATAAATAAAGTTATTTTATCTGGTTATAGGTCGCTCACCACTTCTCCATTCCAGCACGTGCTTAGGTCCCGGTAGCTTTCCATCTTCAGGGCAGCCATTAAACTGCCGTTTCTCCCTATCTTCCAGGGGAGTAATGCCTAGCTGGGGAGGGGAGATGTGGCTCCCCTCGACTCAGCTGGCAGTCTCCCCCTCTTCCCCCACTTCTCCAAGGTGGGTCAGATGACTCTGGTCCCAGTAGGGACCCTTCCAATAAGGTAAACACAGATCAAAGCCACGCACAATCATGGTCTCTGATCCATTGTCGATGAAAACACCACTGGAAGTTTTTTTCCACAGCTTGTGTATCTTGTTCCTCAGTTTTATTCCAATAATATTGCCGCCATTGGGATGTGAGATAGTAACAAGGCCCAAATAGCTAATAAATTTCCATGTCTGAAAAAGTGAATGCAGATTATCTGGGTGACTGGGTCTTGTTCAAATGTTTTAAGATGTGCAAACTTTTTTATGAGATCTTTAATTATCAAGATGTTTCAAAATTATAACAATCTCCTATTCTGCAAAATCTGATAAATTATATGGTTGAATGACAACTCTTCTATATAATTGTTTCTACAATGATCTTCCAGTATAGCTTTCTGTTTATCAAGTTACTGATACAAAAAGGAGGTAAGTTATGCTAGCTTCCATGCCATTAAATTAGCATGACAATAAATATTCCAACAGCATCATAATTAACTATTGTGCAGATTATGACAGAGGCTCTTCGGTATATCTGCTCTGAGCATTCCAAGACCAAAATGCCATGAAAAGCAAACTATTGATTTTTGAAAAGAAATGGTTGATAAAATTTTGTGCATACAAAATACATATATTTATGAAAATATAAGTATCAGGAACTTTCTGTGAGACCAAGTTTTTGTTTCTATGGAGATATAATGAAGCACATTTATAATAGGTACTTCCTCATCCCCAAAGTGTTCTGCAATTATCCCATCAAACTGTGAATATATATTGTTTGATTAATAGGAAAAGAATTATCCTTTGTCTTTAAGTTCCATGTATAGTACAAAAAATAATTGTGTTATTTAATTTTTATATTAGAGGAACTGAATTAAAATAACCAATAGAGTTAATTCTAAAAATTACATTTCCTAAAGAGTTGCGTGTCAGCAAGGATACTGGACCATAGAAAAACATTTATTTGGTTGCACAAGTGAGGAATGTAATAATTATTATAAGTCAATACATTTTACATATTTTACTTTTGAATTCAATATTTCAAAATTACAAAAGCAAATTATGTAATATTTTGAAATGCATCA
>BLBF01000026.1:2949348-2973430 GCA_015471245.1 Laticauda colubrina | reverse complement strand
ATTTCAAAATTACAAAAGCAAATTATGTAATATTTTGAAATGCATCAAAATAAAACAAGAATCAAACAACATAACAAATGCAAAACAATGTTTTTGTTATATTTTGCTGATTTATAAGGATAACAGAAATATTCCTGCAATTACTGCCATATAGCTTCTCTTTGTAAGGAGAGCATAAACCACGAGATGTAAACCCCAAAAATTCCACACAGTCATGACATAATTATGTTTTACTTTTAGCATACAATAAGTAAATATTTATATTTAACAGACTAGAATTCAAAGATTGCATAATCTGTACTTTTTTTTAAAAAAAGGCTACTATAACACCAGAAAAAGTTAAAGCAAAATGATCAAACTACAGGAACAAAATTAAAATAACTACAGAGATTCTTAGTCATCCAGGTCATGGTTTTCCCAAAGGTGATTTTTCAAGAGACATTGGACTTTCTTGTTTTTGTTTGAAGATGTTTTTGCTTCTCATCCCAAAAAATTTCTTGTCTTCAAAAAAAAATGAGGAAGTTCAGTTGCCTCTTGAAAAAGCACTGTTGGGACAAAATAATTATGACTTTTTCCTCTAAAAGATAAAAAATTAACACAGCAGCATGACAGAACTTCATAAAATTTATTTATTTATTATTTCCTATCTTACTATTGGATAAAATTGCACAGATGGAGATGAAGAAGGAAAACAATTCAGCTACATTCAACAAGTTAATTACTGGAAAGTTTAGACAGGTCAATGGAACTGATTAACAAGAAATGCAACATAGATCTAATCTCCACCCCATTCTTCTTTGAAATAAAAATGAGAAAGAACAAGAAAGAGTAAGAATAACAAATCATAAATAAGTTGCAGTATGAGTTAAATTGATCTTAACTTATTGGTTGCAGTTTACAAAAAAGGCCCTTCCCCAAAAAGAGTGAGGTAATTTATTATTCATTTATTTATTTATTTATTTTAAAAAATGTAATTTAGACAGTTGAAGTCAATTAAGCTAGTTCAACAAAATGTAACTATTTCATCATTAGCCACAGTCTAAACTTCAGTAATCCACTTGAGGTATAGAACTGCTTGTTGGAAAATGCAAGTTACAACACAAATAATGAAAGAGATTAAGAGATTAAGATTAAGATTTCTGCTGTTGAGCAGAAGTATCCCAATGTAAATAAAAGTTTCATTATTTAATTTTATTGTCTTTTATTATTTGGTTAGGTAACATAATTGGTTAGGTAATAGAAATAAAAATAGCACTTAGACTTATATACAATTTCATAGTGCTTCACAGCCCTATTTAATAGTTAATAGAGTCAGTGTACTGGCCCCAACATTCTGGGTCCTCATTTTAACAACCTCAGAAGGAGGGAAGGCTGAATCAACTTTAAGCTGAACAGAATTGAACTGCCATCAATCCACAGAATTAGCCTGCAATACTGCATTCTAATCACTGTACCCAATGGATCTCTCTTAAAAGTACAGCATTATAAGCAATGTAATAAAATAACCAAACTATTAATCAAAGTATTTCTAATGTAAGAAATATCATTAGAAAAGCAGAATGAGATTTAATAGTTTTGCAAAAGAGTTGGAACTTGCATCCACTGCAAAACTAAAGCCCATGTCACACTGCACCAACGGATGGAAAGAGGATGTAAAACGAAGAAAACACTTGCCATTCGTTGGTTAACGTGATGCTTCCGTTCTGTACTCACTGCCTCCGTTTTGCTTCCTCTCTATCCGTCCAGCATCTGTCTATTCACATTTCATCCGCTCAAAAGGTTTTGAGACTGCTCAAAACTTTTGAGCAGAAAATGTATCCAACGCGTCCATTCTGCATCCGCTAGGCATACGGGGAACATCTGTTCTGCATCCGTCATCATCCGTTACGCATCCACTATATCCTCTAGGCATCCGCTGCGCATCCGCGCAAATCAAATCCACTCCAGCGGTAAATGGACACAGGGAGGAAGCGGAACGGACGTGGAATGGATCCACAGCATTAGTAGCACGGACGGAGAAAGGATGAAAGTGGATGCAACTCGCAAACAAAGCATTTTAAATGGAAAAAATGTTCGCAGAGGGGACCTATCCTGGATATTAAGGATGTCTAGAGGATGCCTAGAGGATGCAAAAGGACACATAGAGGAAAACCTATACTGCCTATAAAAAGGGGGAGAAACTCACCTGTATCTCACTTTCAGACCAGCAGCTCTGCTGTGCAGACCTCTGCAGCCTTCATCTGCCACTTGCTCTTCCACAGCATCCAGTCATGTCCAACATGGATCGTAACACAGTCCTTTTGGTAGCCACCATCGTTCTGCAACAGTGCGAAGCAATCTGCAGGCTCTTTCAACTCTACTACGGGAAGAAAAGTAGGTGGCCAAGAAGAGTCTGGGTCCGAAGATGGATCAGGAGAAGAGCAGAGTAGGGACTGTACAACAAGCTGATGGTGGAGCTGAGGAACGAAGACCCTCGTGCATTCCAGAACTTCATGAGGATGCCTCCAGCCATGATTGACGAAGTTGTGGAATGTCTGAGCCCAGGTTGACCAAGGCAAACAACAACTTCCAGCCCAGCCTGGACCCTGGGCCCAAGGTAACACTGACTCTGCGCCACCTGGCCTCAGGGAGCACCTACAGGAGCATGCAGTATGGCTGGAGGGTGCCACACAACACCATCAGCATTGTGGTCAGAGAAGTGGTGTAGGCCATTATCGAAGAATACCTGGAGGAGCTCCTCCAGTGCCCCTCCACTGAAGAAGGATGGAAGAAAGTTGCAGAGCAGTGGTATCAGAGGTGGAACTTCCCCCACACCGTTGGAGCCATCGATGGCAAGCACGTGGCCTGCAAATCTCCAGCCAAGTCGGGGTCCACTTATTTCAACTACAAGGGCTTCTTCAGCATCATCCTCTTTGCCATGGTCGATGCTGACTACAAGTTCATGTACATCGATGCTTCAGGCAACGGCTCATCTTCAGATGCCCAGGTATACAACGCCAGTCACCTCAAGGAGGAGCTGGAACGCAACCTCATCGTGGGCTTCCCAGATCCAGAACCCCTGCCCAATGACACGCAAGATGTACCCTACTTCATCATGCGGGTGACGCCTTCTCCCTCACAACCTACCTCATGAAGCCCTACACTTCCAGATTCCTGACCCGTGAAGAGAGGATCTTCACCTACAGGCTGTCCAGGGCAAAGCGGGTGGTGGAGAACGCCTTTGGCATCCTGGCCAACAGGTTCCAGGTACTTCTCACCACCATACAGCATCGCCCAGAGACCGTGAGGAGGATCGTGGAAGCTTGCTGCATCCTGCACAATCTCATGCGCACCTGCTACCCAGTGTTGCAGAACAGGCTCGTGGACCTCCAACAAGGCAATGGGGACATGGAGCCTGGGGAATGGAGGCAAGGGCAAAACCTGATAGACTCTGAGGATGTGCAAGGCCCCAGCAGAGCCTCACGTGAAGGGAAGAAGGAGCGCAACCTCCTGAAACACTGGTGCAACTTCCCCAGCTGGAGCAGTGGAGTAGCAAGACAGGATGATAGATGATTAATGGATGCTTCCTTCAGCCTGTCTCATCACACTGATGAGATTGTGCCATGTATGTTGGGTGGGCCTACAATCAACAGGGCATTTAATAAAGAGTTGTGTTTATGTTGACATGTGTGGATCAATGATTACATTAGTATTGATAATGAAGGGCCCTAGGTGTGACACCTGGGAGGGTGGAATATCCCCACAGCTATCTCAACCCATCCCACAGCTATCTTAACCTATCCCAAAGGTATCCCTGCCCACCCCACTGCTATCCTTACCCATCCCACAGGCATGCAAAGGCTTAAACCATTTCTAAAGGTTTCCACCAAGACTTTATTTACAAAAATAAATGAAGCAAGTGTGTGAAGCAAAGATAATCTTTATTAATAACAAGCTGTAAAAGAAAAATGACCCAAGTCAAGTGTCCAAATAAAGTCTACAGGTAGCCACCCAGTCTCTGGCACTCCTCTTGGTCACTCAGAGGTATGCCCAGTCTCAGGAGTGAAGAGTCCAGGTGCTATGGAGGTGGCTGCTGCTGGAGTGCTGGTCTGAAGCGCCACTGGGGTGCCTGGCTCCAAGAGGACAACAGGTGACGGTGTGTTGAGGAAGCTCTCAGACAGCTGGCTCAGCCCCGTGATCTTGAGAGCTCCTTCCGCCATGCCATGGGGTGTCAGCCTCAGTACCGATGACAGATGTACTGAGGCCGGGCTTGGCTGTGGGGTGGAGGAAGGAGCAGTGTCGTGGGGCTGTCTGGTCTGCAGCTGGGTGAGGACTGGTGTGGGTGGCATCGATGACGTTGGTGGCATCGGTGACGTTGGTGGCATTGGTGGTGTCGGTGGCAGCAGTGGTGTGGGTGGCATTGGTGGCATCAGTGGAACCGGTGGCAACGGTGGTGTCAGTGGGTGCAGTGGCGTGGGTGGCATCGGTGGCATCAGTGGAACCAGTGGCATTGGTGGCATCCGATGAGTCTGTGCCTGGACTGGGAAGGGCTGCTGCCTGTGCTGCTGGACCTCCTGGTAACCATAGCCCTGGTAGGTGAGGGCCTGTGGAAAGCCTTGGAATGGGAGGGACATCACCTGGGGTGAAGGAGCAGACCTGGACTGGGGGGAGCAGGTTCATCTGGATCTGGAGGGTTGTGAAGCAGATCGGTGATCCTGCCCTTCACCACCTGGTACTGGGGTTCCGCCATATCCGTGAGGGTCTGGTTCACATAGGTGAGGAAGGGCTTGCGGTTGGAGGATGAGGAGTCAGTGTGTAACAGCTGAGAGAGAATATCTATGCTGCTCCTGATGGTGTCTCTTATCTCCAGCAGGACAGTGTGGCTCTGCCCCTCCTGTCTGGCTCTCTGCCTTTCTGTGGAGGTGGAGCTGGGGGTGGATGCTGGTTGGACTGTGGTGGAAGTGCCATCTCCTTTCTCCCACTGCGCCAGGGAGTCCTCCATGTGCTCCGCCACAGTTAGAACATCTGTCTGCAGGTTCTCTGTCGTGGCACACTCCACAGACACCTGCCTGGAGACAGGAGCTGACTCTCGGCCAGAAGAGGACTGGCTCTCAGCAGGCTGCCTGAGAGAGAGGGTTGTGAGAGGGTCTGCTCCTCAGTGGTGGACCTCACCCTCCAGGAAGCTGCACTTGGCCATAACGTAGGTCTCTCTGTCCATCAGCTTGACCGTGGCCTGGCCAGATTTCTTGAGGTGCAGCTTCCCGTACCAGGTGTGCATGTGCTTCCACCATCCGAGGAGCACCTCTGAAGTGTATCCCAGGCTCTCCGCCTTCTCTCTCCAAGCAGCCTGCTTCCTTTTGGTGTCCCTGCAGAGCCTGTGTCCCTTCCGCCATAGATAGTCATTCTCTCTCAGCCACTCCAGCACCTCATACTCATGTTCCTCCTTGATGGAGTATTGCCTCCTCTCCCGTTCTCGCATATGCCTCTTCCTCCCTTTGGCAGGACCACATGGGCCCTCATCAGAGGGGCTTCCAAGTTGTAGGGGCTGCTCCTCCATACCACCAGCAGCAGCAGCACCAGCAGCACCAGAAGGACAAGGATCAGCAGCAGTAGGACTAGCAGGAACAGGATCAGCAGCAGCAGAGTAAGCACCAGCAGCGCCAGCAGCACCAGCAGAACCAGCAGCACCAGAAGCACGAGTAGGACCAGGAGCACCAGCAGGACCAGGAGCACGAGCAGGACCAGGAGCACGAGCAGGACCAGCAGGACGAGCAAGATCAGGAACACGAGCAGGACCAGCAGGACCAGCAGGACCAGCAGGACCAGCAGGACCAGGAGCAGCTTCAGCAGAGTAAGCACCAGCAGAAGCACCACTGCCAGAAGCAGCTTCAGCAGAGTAAGCACCAGCAGAAGCACCACTGCGATAAGCAGCATCAGCAGCTCCTCCAGAAGCAGCATCAGCAGAAGCACCACTGCCAGAAGCAGCATCAGCAGAGTAAGCACGAGCAGAAGCACCACCGCCATAAGCAGCATCATCAGCTCCTACAGGAGCAGAAGCAGCAGAAGCCCAAGCCCCAGAAGAGCGAGCCCGTGCTACAGAAGCCCCAGCAGAAGCAGAGTGAGGGCCAGGGGGTGGGAGGGTGGCCCTGTCCCTCTTGCCAGGGCTGGCAGCAGATGGCTGAGTCTTTCTCTTCTTCCTCATGGTTGTGCGGTTGCTGGCTGGCAGGGAGGCTGGCAGCAAGGCTGGCAGACAGGCAGGCCAGCAGGCAGACAGGCTGGCAGGCAGGAAGGCTGGCAGACAGGCAAGCTGGCAGGCTGGCAGGCAGGCAGGCTGGCAGGCAGGCTGGCTGGCAGGCAGCAAGGTTGGCAGGCAGGTAGGCAGGGAGGCTGGCAGGGAGGCTGGCAGGAGGTCAGGCAGCATGGCAGGCAGCAAGGCTGGCAGGCAGGCATGGCAGGCTGGCAAGGCAATCGATGTATCTGGAACCAGGTCTTTCCTCTGAATGGTGACCTGCTTGAGAGCTGCCTCCATTTATATCCGCGGGGCTGATGCAATGCATCCTCCTTGCATGCGCAGTGAACACTAGGCATCCACTAGGCTTCCGCTAGGCATCCACTAGGCTTCTGCTCTGCATCCACTTCATCCACTCGGCGCCCGCTCTGCATCCGCTCTTTCCGTTCCGTGTCCACTTTGCTGTGGTCCCCCAGAAGCCTTGCGGATGTGCCATCTGCTCTTATCTGCTTCCATCCGCTAGGCTTCCGTGGAGCATCCGCTTTCCATCGGCCCTGCATCCTCCCCCCGTCCGTTCCTTTCCGTGTTGTCCGCTCTGGTTATGCAAATTTTTGCCCCTTTTGAGAGCGGATAACAATGGATGGAACATTTTTCTCATCCGCTGTGTCCTTTTTACAAATGTTTTGCATCCGTTGGCCAGTGTGACAGGGCCTCAAGGAAAGCAGTTGTTAATGGCAACATTGTAAACAAAGTATCTCAGAATTCACAATCATTGCTGTGGCTAAAGCCCATGGCCCACTGCACCAATGGATGCAAAGAGGATGTAAAACGAACAAAAAACTTGCCATCCATTGGAAAACGCTATGCATTCATTGTGTACTCACTGCGCACATGTTTCATACACTCTAACCATCGAGCATCCATCCACTGCGATTTCATCCATACGAGAAGTTTTGAGCTGCACAAAACTTTTTGAGCGTATGAACTTTCCGCCGCGTACGATGTACATCCGTGACACATACGGGCAACAAATGTTCTCCATCCGTTGTCATCCGTTAAATGTCTGCTGTAACTTCTCGGCATCCTCTGGACATCCTCGCAACTCACATTCTCTGCAGCTGAAAATGGACACAGGGAGGAAGCAAAACGGACTTGTAACGGACACATAGCATTAGTAGCATGGAAATAGAAAGGATATCAGCGGATGCATCTCATATATAAAGCATTAAACTGGACAAACGTTTGTATATGGGATGTATCTCGGATATTTAGGATGTCTGGAGTATGCCTAGAGTATGTGGAAGGACACCTAGTAGAAAACTGATATTTCCAATAAAAAGGGGGAGGAAATTACCTGGATTTCACTATCAGTCCAGCAGCCGTGGTGTACAGACCTCTTCACCCTTGGTCTTGCTCTTCCACATCATCCATTGATCTCCACCATGGATCATAAGACAGTCCTTATGGTAGCTGCAACCATTTAACACCAGAACCAAGCCCTGTTCAGACTGTTTCACATTTTCTATGCAAGGAGAAGAAGGAGACGTTCAAGAGCTGTGTGGATCTGATGATGGATCGGGAGAAGAGTGGAGTTTGGACTGTATGACAAGCTGATGGTGGAGTTGAGAAATGAAGACCCTCGTGCATTCCATCACTTCAGGAAGATGCCAACAGCCATGTTTGACGAACTTGTAGAGTGTCTGAGACCCAGGTTGACCAAGCCTAGCACCAACTTCCATCCCAGCCTGGACCCTGGACTGAAGGTGGCACTGACTCTGCGCCACCTGACCTCTGGAACCACATACAGAAACATGCAGTATGCCTGGAGGGTGCCACACAACACCATCAGCAAAGTGGTCAGAGAAGTGGTGCAGGCCATCATCGAAGAATACGTGGAGGAGCTCCTCCAGTGTCCCACCACTGAAGAAGGCTGGAGGAAAGTTTCAGAACAGTGGTATCAGAGGTGGAACTTTCCCCACACCATTGGAGCCATAGATGGGAAGCACGTGGCCTGCAAAGCTCCAGCCAACTCAGGGTCCTCTTATTACAAATTCAAGGGCTTCTTCAGTATCATCCTCTTTGCCATGGTTCATGCAGACTATAAGTTCATGTACATCGATGCTTCAGGCAATGGGTCTGATTCAGGTAGCCAGGTATACAACGCCAGTGACCTCAAGGATAGGCTGGAATGCAACCTCATCATGAGTTTTCCAGATCCTGACCCCCTACCCAATGACACACATGATGTGCCCTACTTCATCGTTGGTGATGACGCCTTCTCCCTCAAAACCCACCTCATGAAGCCATACACTTCAAGATACCTCACCCGTGAAGAGAGGATCTTCAACTACAGGCTGTCCAGGGAAAGACGGGTGGTGGAGAACGCCTTTGGCATCCTGGCCAACAGGTTCCAGGTACTTCTCACCACCATGCAGCATCACCCACAAACTGTGAGGAGCATCGTGGAAGCTTGCTGCATCCTGCACAATCTCATGCACACCCACTACCCAGTGTTGCAGAACAGGCTTGTGGACCATCAATAAGGGAATGGGGACATGTAGCCTAGTGAATGGAGGCAAGGACGAAACCTGATAGACACTGTGGATTTACAAGGCCCCAACATAGCCTGTCTTATAACACTGATGAGATTGTGCCATGTATGTTGAGTGGCCCTATAATGAATAGGGCATTAATAAAGAGCTTTGTTTATTTTGAAATTTGTCAATGAATAAATTGTTATTGATAATAAAGGGCCATATGTGTGGCAGATGGGAGGGTGAACCATACAGTCCCACTATGCTTGCACTGGAGGTTTATCTATCCCACAACTATCCTTATCTATCCACAGCTATCCTTACCCATCCCACAACTATCCTTACCCATCCCACAGCTATCCTTACCCATCCCACAAGCATGTAAAGGCTTAACCCTTTTTTCAAAGTTTTCACCAACACTTTATAAAGTAATTAAAATGAACCAAGTGTGTGAAGCAAAGATAACCTTTATTAATAACTGTCTTAAGTAAACTGTATGACTTTATTAAAAAAGCAAAATGAACCAAGTAAAGTGTCTTTAAGCAAATATAAAGTGAACAGGTAACAACTCAGTCTCTGGCACTATTCTCAGTCACTCTGAGGCATGGCCATGGTCTCAGCTGTCGAGCAGCCAGGGACTGTGGAGGTGGCTGTGGCTGGAGTGCTGGTCTGAGGCGCCATTGGGGTGCTTGGCCCCGAGAGTACAACAGGGGATGGTGTGTTCAGGAAGCTCTCAGACACCTGACTCAGTCCTGTGAGGTTGAGAAGCCCTTCCTCAAGGACCTGGGATGTCAGGCACAGTACTGATGACAGATTTTCTGTTGAGGGGTTGGCTGTGGGGTGGAGGAAGGAAAAGTGTAGTGGGGCTGTTTTGTCTGCAGCTGGGCAAGGTGAGGCATCTGTGGCATGTGAAGTACCTGGGCCTGGACTGGGAAGGTCTGTTTGTGCTGTGGGAAGTCCTGGTAGTCATAGCCTTGGTAGGTGAGGGGCTGTTGAATGCCTTGGAAGGGCTGTGACATCGCCTGGGTTGGAGGAGCAGACCTGGACTCGGTAGGAGCTGGTTCAGCTTGGCCTGGAGGGTGGTGCAGCAGTGTTGTGATCTTCTCCTTCATCACCTGGTACTGGGCCTTGGGCAGGTCCATAAGGATCTGGCTCACGTACGTGATGAAGGGCTTGCGGTTCGAGGATGGTTTATTGCTGTGGACCAGCTGAGAGAGAAGATCTGTGCTGGTTTTGATTGTGTCCCTAATCTCCAGCGACAGTGTGGCTCTGGACCTCCAGTCTGCCTCTCTGCCTGCTTTCTGTGGAGGTGGAGCTGAGTGTGGGTGTGGGTTGGTCTCTGGCTGCTGCTTATTCTTGATCCCTTGGAGACAGGGGATCCTCCACATCCTCCGGCATGGGGAGTGCAGCTGTCGGGAGGGTCTCTACCGTGGGGCCCTCCAAAGACACCTGCCTGGACACAGTAGCTGTCTCCTGGCTGGAAGAGGAGTGGCTGTCTGTGGGCTGTCTGAGGGAGAGGGTTGTCAGAGGGGCTGCTCCTCGGTTGCAGACCTCACTCTCCAGGAAGCTGCACTTGGCCATGACATACATCTCCCAGTCAGTGAGCTTGACAGCGGCCTGGCCAGATTTCTTCAGGTGCAGCTTGCCGTACCAGGTGTGCATGTGCTTCTACCATCCCAGGAGTACATCTGAAGTGTAGCCCAGGATCACTGCCTTGTCTCTCCATGCTGCCTGTTTTCTCTTGGTGTCGCGATAGAGTCTGTGGCCCTTTCTCCACAAGTACTCATTCTCCCTCAGTCATTCCAGCACCTCCTCCTCATGGTCCTCAGAAATGGAATACACTTTCCTCTCTCCCTTCTCCTTGCCTTGCCTCTTTCTCTCTCTGGCAGGGGCTTCAGGGCCTTCAGCAGCAGGGCTTTGAGGGCCTTGGGGCTGGTCCACCACAACAGCAGCACCACCACCACCAGGAGCAGCAGCAGCAGCAGCAGGAGAAGCACCAACACCACCAGCAGCAGGAGAAGCACCAGCAGCAGCAGGAGAAGCACCAGCAGCACCAACAGCACCAGCAGCAGGAGAAGCACCAGCAGCACCAGCAGGAGAAGCACCAGCAGCAGCAACACCAGCAGCACCAGTAACACCAGCAGCAGCAGAAGCACCAGCAGCAGCAGAAGCACCAGCAGCTTCAGAGTCAGTGCCAGGGGGTCGGATGGTGCTTCTGTCCTTCTTGCCAGGGCTGGCAGGAATAGGCACAGGCTTCCTCTTCTTCCCTGACTGACGAACCATGGTGTTCTTTCAAGATGTCTCTGGCAGCAGGTCTTTCCTCTGAATGGTGACTGCTTACGAGCTGCATCCTTTTATATGCACGGAGCTGACACAATCCATCCTCCCTGCATGCACAGTGAATGCTTTGCATCTGCTACACATCCGCTACGCATCCGCTATGCATCCTATAGGCGTCCGTGATGCATCCGCATCATCCGCTATGCATCTGCTCCTTCCATTATGCGTCTGCTTTGCTATTCTCCCCCGGAAGCCCTGTAATGTGTCATCCACTTCCATCTGCTTCCATCCCCTAGGCTTCCTACGAACATCCACTTACCATCCTTGCTATGTACTACCCCCGTCCATTCCTTTCTGTTCTGTTTATGCAAATTTTCACCACTTTTGAGAGCGGATAACAATTGATGGAGCCAACCCCAAAATTTTGCTCGTCCGCTGTGTCCTTTTTGTATACGTTTTGTATCCGTCGGCCAGTTTTACCTAGCCTTAATGTAAGTTGATATGGTGAGCAATTCCTGATATTTGAATATTTACAGTAACATCAGCTTAGGTACTAGCTAGATGTAACAATTTAATCATGTGAGAAGCCTAGTTGAAAGTAAGATTGATTGATCTGAATTGCGCACTGTACTTGTACTTCAAAATGCTTTTTGAGATATCAAAAAATAGAATTGTTGTATAATTATACGCAAAAACTGACATATTCTGCTACAAAGTGAAGCAAGTGACATTGCTGGCTATGTTGTTATTCATAAGATGCATGTTGTGTCAGAGACAGGCAAGGAAAGAGTGTAAGAAAAGAAAAATGTATTTGAAAGATTGATCAACAGAAATCTTAAATCTACTTCCTTGAGAGGATGAGCCATTTAGTCCATTGAGATTACTTCTGAGTAGTCACATAGAAAGTTAATCTACATAAATTGTCATTTTATAGCAAATTATCTTCTTGAACATTCAACTCAGAAAAAATAATGATCAGCTAAATATCTCTATTAACGTAACCTTTCTTGTCATGGCCTTTTAGCCAAATTTTTAAATGTTTTACTTTTGAATATGCTGATATGCTGTTTAAACAAATATTTTCTATTATATAATCATAGTTTCAATAAAAGTCTTAATTCAAAATTAATAATAAATCTACTTTCAAAAGAAAGTTTACTCGAGTAAAAATGTTTTTTTTTTTCAAATTGCTTCAAGGTGAGAATTATTGGAAGTCTATAATCAAAAGTCAGATTTCTGCTCTGACAAACCACAGTATCAATAAATGCTTCTCTCTGTGTGTGGGTGTGTGTATAAAGATAGCTGATGCAAAGAGGTTTATAGAGAAATATGAGAAAATTCTGAAAAAGAATAGAAAGCATGGAACCTCATGTAATCCTTCTTTTTTATAGTTATTGGACAAGTGTGACTGGACACACAAGGAATTTGTCTTGGTGCAAATGCTCTCAGTGTATATAAAAGAAAAGATACATTCATCAAGAATCAAGAATATTACAGTATTAAGGTACAACACTTAATAATAATCATAGGGTACAACAAGCAATCAAATCATACTACGAAACAGGGGTGGAATATAACCAGTATAACTATTGGTTCAGTGATTTTACATTTATTTATTTCCATTTATTACGTTTATATACAATATTTTCACAGCCCTCTTTTTGACTCGTGTAGTATACAGGTACTTGATGGAGGGCAGGTTGGTAGTAATTGTTTTTTCTGCAGTCCTAATTACTCTCTGAAGTCTGTGTCTGTCCTTGATGGGTTGCAGAACCAAGCCAGACAGTTGTAGAGGTGCAGATGACAGACTCAATAATTCCTCTGTAGAACTGTATCAGCAGCTCCTTGGCAGTTTGAGCTTTCTGAGTTGGTGCAGAAAGAACATTCTTTGTTGTGCTTTTTTGATGACGTTTTTGATGTTAGGTGTTCATTTTAGGTCATGTGATATAGTAGAACCTAGAAATTTGAAGGTCTCCACTGTTGATACTGTGTTGTCTAGTATTGTAAGAGGTGGTAGTATGGGAGGGTTTCTTCTAGTCTACCACCATTTCTACAGTTTTGAATGTGTTCAGTTTCAGATTGTTCTGGTTACACCATGAGGCAAGTTGTACAACTTCCTGTCTGTATGAGGATTCATAGTTGTCTCAAATGAGACCAATCACTGTTGTATCATCTGCAAGCTTCAGTATTTTAACAGATGGATTGTTTGAGATGCAGTCATTGGTATATATATGGAAAAGAGAAGTAGAAAAGGCACACAGCATTGGGGAACCCCTGTGCTAATTGTACAGGTATCAGATGTGATTCTGCCTAGCTTCACCTGCTGCTTCCTGTCTGTTCCTTCAAAGGTAGTTCTATGGGCAGATTATTCCATATTAACTCATATTATCCACTGAAGATATTGGAAGAATAATCAATTTGACAGTATGTCCAAAGTCTGTTTCCGATCCATATATTAGGATTCCAAAACATTAAGAACCTCAAATTCTACTGTCTATGGTGCTACCACACAATATCCTGAAGTGTTCTCATTTCCTGATCCCAAAGTAAATCATTGAGTTATTGAAGAAGAAAATATGATGGAGCTATATTTTTTTTACAAAAAAAGAAGAAAAAAACAGAAAATATAGCTCCATCATATTTTCTTCTTCAATAATTCAATTATTGAGCTATTTGGGTTTTCACAAAATTATTTGGGTTTTCACAAAATATAGTACAAATAAAATATCTTTTTTGAGAGCAGCATGATTCCAGGTTATCACATCTCCGTACAGACATAATCTCAATTACATATTCATCTTTATATTCTAATTCATACCTTGTCACTTTTTTATCATTTTATCGATAATTTTCCCCTTCCGTTACTTTCCTCAACCTTATTTATGGTTATCTCATTCCTTTCTAATCCAATTACATAACTTTTCCTAAATTTCTATATCTTTCTAGTGATTATATTTGTGCTTTTGTCTGTCCTACTTATAATTTCATACATTCATTTTCCATCATTGTCCCAAAAGGGAAAAGGGAAAAAAAAAACAATTTCCTCCCCTTCCAGGTATTAAAAAGCAAGGTTTCCCCTGTAATTACCAAATAGAGTATGTCACCTTTATATCTTATAATTGTTATCCATTCAAATCTCATTTAATTTATTCATTATACAATTATAATGTTCAGTTTCTAATATCTATTTTATATCATATAACTCTTATCAACCAAATTCCACTTGGTACTTTCCCTTAAAATATACACAATTCGAAAAAAAAAAATTATATAACAATAATGAATAAAATGGTTATAAATCATCAAACACAATTAAAGTATCTTTTACCTTTGTTCCCTTTCTCTCTTTATTTCATTAAATTATTAACAAACAATCCATTATATAACAAAGCCAGTTTTGTCTTTCACTTTAATCACCTATATTTCATATTTTCTAGTTCATTACTATTTACAGTATAACAACACTATCTCTTGTATCCTGCTAGAATCCTCTCTTTTAATTTATATTTTAACCATGATCTCTAAGTATTTTAAATAGGCTAATACCTTTAATCCTTGTAAATTTCCCCTGTTTCTTTATTTCCTGTTTCTGTCCCTTATAACTTCTTTTCCTTTTTATATTTCCCTTCTTTTTCTCACCACCCTTTTTATCCCCCTCTCTCTCTGATTGTCCCTTATGTAATCCTTTCTTCTGCTTCTTCCTAATATTATATTTACTTTTCAAACTATTCTTCTTTTTTTTAGTTGTTCCCTCAGATCTTAAGTTTTATTTCCAGGATACTCTGCTTTTTCCAAGTCTCACCCTTTCTTTTTATCTCTACTTTCATCCTTTTAAAGGCTTTGGAATATTCAAAAAGTCCTTATTTTCCCTTTGACACTTTAATTTCAGCTTAAAATTGCATGTTCATGTCAAAATAGATTAACACAAGTTTTTTTGCTTAAGTCTCTTCTTTTTAAAATTCAGAGCTGATGCAGCTGTCCATATGAGAAAGAAAAAAATCTTTTTTCTCCTTTCTCTCTCTCTATTGCTTTAAAGATCTTCTTTTAGGAATAACACTCTTGGTAATTTAAATTCCAGGGTACCTTGCATAGATGTTATCTCTGCTTAGCCCAGGCTGTCAAGCTCTCTCCTATGTCTTCCTCCTGCTCATTCTTGTCCGGTTGGGTTCCTCTTTGAGGTGGCCATTTCTGACCACTTCTGCAACCGCCTTCAGGAAAGGGAGTAATGGCCAGCCAAGAAGAAGAGTTGCAGCTCTCCTCGACTCAGTGGGCAGTCTCCCCCTTCTTCACTACATCTACAGGGTGGCTTCAGCCCATATCCAAAAGATTGGGCACTCCAGAGGCAAGCATGGATCGAAACTGTGCATGATTATGGATTTCGGTCTGTCGTCAAGCAAGCCCAAAGCAGAAGTCCCATGGAGCTTTCTTTTCAAAATGACTGATAATAACCATGTTTTGATCTATACCTTATACAATTACTAACATAGTTATGCACCATTTGTAAAACATTTTTACCAATTTCCCCTTAAATTGTAGCAAAAAATAAAAATGTATTGATTTTTTCCATATGCTTCCCAATGATCCAGACTTATAATTTTTCTCAAATTCTGCAACCATTGTATTTCAATAACAATTTATAAATACAGTAACAGATTGACTTGATTTTACATGAGCATTTAAAATTCTCTCTTCTTTTTCAGGTCCCCTTTTCAAATATATTTTTAATTTTTTTTTTAATTTAAATGCAATACATTAAAAATACATTAATAATGGTAGATTCTTTCCTTCATTGTCTAGTTCAGATTTTATCTTCAATATTTTTTTAAAATACTGAGATGTCATGTTGTCATCTATGATTGTATATTTTACTATGCTTATCTTTACAATATTTGATTGTGGTACTGCTGGGAAGATAAGTTGGATTTAACTTTGCTTTTAGAAGACACCAACTTTTTAACAAATATCATCTCAGACCATGTTCTTTCAGATGATTTTTGTTTATATTTTTTGATAATCTTTTGTTTATATTACAAATAGCCATCAAGTCTGTTGGCTGGTCCTTCCTCATCTATTATCGATGTTATGTTATTCTGTTTTCCATAGTTTATAACACAATCTAACATTGTCAAATGTTAAACATCATGTTTTGAAACATACACTTTTTTGTTTTCTACATTGTATAAATATGTTAATTGTTCTTTCCATTATTTAATACCATTTGTAACAGAACATTAATCTTCAATTATATATTGATTTCCATTATCACAATGTATTCAAAAGTTTTGAACTGTTTTATCTTTCAAGGTCTTGTTTGAATTCTTTTTAATTGTTTCTAAAAAAAATAATCTTATTTTTCTCCATAGGCTACTGGATGATAATGAAGAAATTAAGTTTATGGAAAATAGAATTTTGCTAAGTGGGTAAAAAACATCGTGATAGCTGTCTCACCCTCTACCAATCTGATTTTTTTTTTTTTATTAAAATATAGCATAATAACTGTGCTGTGTAGTTTTTAGAGATACAGATATTTTAGAGGACTCATGAATAATGTACATTCATGCCAGGACAAAAAGGATTAAATAGTCATAATGAGAAAGGTTGGTCTGGAAATAATTGCAATCTTTGACAGTTCAAGATCATGACTGCAAAATTCAGGGTCATGTGGAAAATATAACTCAAAGGCGGAAATTCTGATCTCTAGGCCCAATCTATTTCATAAAATCTAATTGACTTCAGGTAATACAGTATATTCCCTTTCCTCAAAGTTGAGGGAGAAGGCAGAATGTGAGTGAAACAACTGGTAAAACATTAAGAAAAAGGAAATGGTAACTCTACTTCACTATTATGGTGAAAACAAAAGGCATTTGGAGATGGGCCTAGTGTAGAGATTTTTTTTCTTCACAACTCTTCCCTTGCCATTTTGCAGAATGATAGTGAATATTCTGATATTCACTGCAAATACTCTTATATTCACTGCAAATTCTGAAATTAGCTGCAAATGTTCTGTTTTTAGTTATACAATCAAGACTTCATCAATATTAAGCATAATACAGCAGGCTATGTGACATAGTTACCTCAATTAGTTTGGTTCTTTGCTTTAGTATGTATTCTTGTGCAAGAAAAGCTTAGAGATGGAAGAGAATTTTGACACCTCTGTCAGTATTCAATATTGGCTGTTTCCAGATCTAAAAAGGATGTAGAACAACTTTTAAGGCAATCAAAAACTTATTAATTAGAAAACATTCTATTCCTAAATCCAAGCATGGCAATAGCTAAGTTTGTGAAAGGTTAGCTTTCATAAATCATTAAAAATGTCATTAATTTCTTTTGCTATTCAGTTTTCAGTGGAATTTTTTTCTCATTGCCAATTGCAAAACCATTCTTTATTAAGGATTAATTAACAATTATTAAGCTTAAATTTCATATTGAAACTCCTATGTTACACAACTATGTCTTATGCATTATTTTCAAATTATAAGTTTATCACTAGTACACTTCCTTTAATTAAACATTGTATCATGTTTTTTCTGCACTCTTAGAATAATTAGCTAATAGATATAATCATTGAATAATTGAACTTGCAATCCTGGAAGATGGGGGAGCAAAGAGATTATATATTTAAAATAATGCATTTGACTAATACTTTTTTTAACAAATCAACATTTCTTATATAATAATTGAAGCTCAAAATAGTTAATATAAATGATAAGAATTAATATTATTTATATTATATAAAAACTTCATATTGAAAAAAGAACACTTTTTGATAGCAAATTAATTCCTAAAGCATCAGCATTGTTTTATTTCTTCTTTCAGTGGGAAAGAATTAAAAATGTATTCCAGTTTGTATTTGACAAATATCTCCATAACCTTGCCATTCTTGAAGAATCTTGAGGAATTCTACAGATAAGATATTGTTAATTTTGTTCCTAACTTCTATAGGTCTGGCAATTTATGAAGGCCAACATGCTTTCTTTTATCCAGTTTCTCAACTTAGGACACAGAAAACTTTTAGTCTTTTTCAGTTTTCTACTGATAAGAGAAATTAAAATCAGGATTGATGCTTTTTGTTAATTTGTTAATAAAACTATCAGAAATTGCAATGAGTTTAAAAAATTACAGTATAGGCAAAAAAAGATCAAGATAATTAAGCAATTATATAAGCTTAATCAGTCAATAACAACAGTAACCCCATCCATTATAAGTGCATTGTTTGTTTTCATGTTTTGGGAAGCATAGAAAAAGAATCATCTTACTTTATTCACTACATGTTTTTTATGATTAAGTAAAATGTATGGCAGCAGATGCACCAAAAATTATTATTTCTACTCTTCAATAATAAATATGAAATTTCGGATATCCAACATTTAAATATACCTAGACTGGAAGACAGAGTATTCTGAGTTCTCCCATCTGTGGGCCAGATGTTGTTTATTCTTTCTGCAAAGCCTTGAAATGTATGTGGAAAAATAGGACAGATTTTCTATTTATGATAGAAGAAAAGAATGACAAAAGACTTTAAGCCTTCTTCTTTCATAACTAAAAACTCAGGTTTATCAAGTCTCTCTGAGAATCCAACAAAAAAGGAATACTCCATACTGCTGGTAGAAGATCTGCATTACTTTTCTCACCCACTATTAATGTACACATAGTGGAATTCTATTTAAAATTTAAATTCTTACATATTAAATAGAAAATTTAAAAACAGGTGTAAGGAAAAGCTCCAGAGTACAGAACATGATCATTTTTATACAGCATGTCAGGTTGAATTATTCACACTTACTTATTTTTGAAAGTACGAGTATTTTAACTCAGGTAATAATTTTTATTATTTTCAGAAAAATATTGTTTTATAAAACATCGCCATCAAAAAGAAAGTGAATGAAATTGTAATAAACTTTTTCCTTCAAGCTTACCAAATGAAAATATGTGCAAGATAACAGGAAAGCTACCAAGAAAGGTGATAAGTCAGTTTGACATGACCTAAAAAAACCTGTATTGAAACCTGGCAGTTATTTTTTTTTCTTCATTATGATCTTGCTGAACTAAAACTCTCCTCTCTGCCTTTTTTACTTTGGTATTAAAGTCAGCTGCAACTACCAGATTTCCTTAGAGTAAAGAAATGAGAGAAACTTAATTATTCTGTCATTGGCATAGTTTCCTTTTGCTCTACTGTCCCAAGACAACCTCGATGAAAAGGTTCAATGATGAATGAATGTGAAAGGAGCACATGGTATTTTCAGGAGCTCCAGATACCAAAATATAAAGCAAACTCTTATATTACTTTCTTTTATACTTTGTATAAGAGTGACATGGTTACAAAAGTGAAAGTACTTTTCAGGATGCATATTTAACCATATTATTGTTCATCTAATGGCAGAAACCCAGCTTAAGAACAGTAATAATGAAGCTCCAAGTATTGACTCCAAGATTTTGACTAATGAGCTGGAACTGCTCAATTCTGTGAAATGTTAAGCCCATGTCACACTGAACCAACAGATGCAAAGAGGATGTAAAACGGAGAAAAAAGCTTGCCATCCATTGGAAAATGCGATGTACTCACTGCCTCCCTTTTGCTTCCTCTCTATCCATCCAGAAACGTTTATTGACGTTTCATCCGCTCTATCTGTCCAGAAATGTTTATTGACGTTTCATCCGCTCCAAAAGTTTTGAGCTGCCCAAAACTTTTGCGCGGAAAATGTATCCAGTTCGTCCATTCTGCATCTGCTACGCATCCGCTAGGCATCTATTACGCATCCGTTACGCATCCGCTATATCCGCTAGGCATCCTCTGCGCATCCGCGCAACTCGCATCCGCTCGGACGCAGGGAAAAAGCGGAACGGATGCGGAACGGATGCGGAACGGATGCAGCAAAGAAACAAAGCGTTTAAAATGGAAAAAACGTTTGCAGAGGGGACCTATCTCGGATATTAAGGATGTCTAGAGGATGCCTACAGGATGCCTAGAGGATGCCTAGGGAAAACCTATATTTCCTATAAAAAGGGGGAGCAACTCATCTGCATCTCACTTTCAGAAGAGCGGCCCAGCGGTGCAGACCTCTGCAGCCTTCATCTGGCTCTTCCTCTTCCACAGCATCCACTCATGTCCACCGTGGATTGCAACAAAGTCTTTTCGGCAGCCACCATCATTCTGCAACAGTGCGAAGCCATCTACAGGCTCTGTGAACTCTACTGCGAGAAGAAAAAGAGGCAGCCAAAAAGAGTCTGGGTCTGAAGATGGTTCACCAGAAGAGCAGAAGACGGACTGTACAACAAGCTGATGGTGGAGCTCAGGAACGAAGACACCCGGGTGTTCCAGAACTTCATGAAGATGCCTCCAGCTATGTTTGACGAAGTTGTGCAGCGGCTGACACCCAGGTTGACCAAGCTTCTGGCCCAGCCTGGACCCTGGGCTCAAGGTGGCACTCACCCTGTGCCACCTGGCCTCAGGGACCACCTACAGGAGCATGCAGTACAGCTGAGGGTGCCATCCAACACCATCAGCATTGTCTTCAGAGAAGTGGTGCAGGCCATCATCGAAGAACACAAGGAGGAGCTCCTCCAGTACCCCTCCACTGAAGAAGGATGGAAGAAAGTTGCAGAACAGTGGTATCAGAGGTGGAACGTCCCACACACCATTGGAGCCATAGATGGAAAGCACGTGGCCTGCAAAGCACGAGCCAAGTCGGGGTCCACTTATTTCAACTCCAAGGGCTTCTTCAGCATCATCCTCTTCGCCATGGTCGATGCTGACTACAAGTTCATGTACATCGATGCTTCCGGCAACGGCTCATCTTTAGATGCCCAGGTATGCAACGCCAGTCACCTCAAGGAGGAGCTGGAACGCAACCTAATCGTGGGCTTCCCAGATCCAGAACCCCTGCCCAACGACACACAAGATGTGCCCTACTTCATCGTGGGGGATGATGCCTTCTCCCTCACAACCTACCTCATGAAGCCCTCCAGACTCCTCACCCGTGAAGAGAGCATCTTCAACTACAGGCTGTCCAGGGCAAAGCGGGTGGTGGAGAACACCTTTGGCATCCTGGCCAACAGGTTCCAGGTACTTCTCACCACCATGCAGCATTGCCCAGAGACCGTGAGGAGGATCATGGAAGCTTGCTGCATCCTGCACAATCTCATGTGCACCCGCTTCCCCAGTCTAGCAGAACAGGCTTGTGGACCTCCAACAAGGCAATGGGGACATGGAGCCTAGGGAATGGAGCCAAAGGCAAAACCTGATTGACACTGAGGATGTCAGTGGAAGGGATGCAGAACGGATGCAGCAGGGAAACAAAGCGTTTAAAACGGAAAAAACGTTCGCAGAGTGGACCTATCTCGGATATTAAGGATGTCTAGAGGATGCCATTGGCAAGGCCCCAACAGAGCCTCAAATGAAGCGAAGAAGCAGCGCAACCTCCTGAGACACTGGTGCAACTCCCCAGCTGGAGCAGTGGAGTCGCAAGACAGGATGGTAGATGCTTAATGGATGCTTCCTTCAGCCTGTCTCATCACACAGATGAGATTGGGCCATGTATATTTGGTTGGGCTACAATGAAAAGGGCGTTTAATAAAGAGTTGTGTTTATGTTGACATGTGTGGATAATTATTACATTATTATTGATAATAAAGGGCCATAGGTGTGGCACCTGGGAGGGTGGACCATACAGTCCCACTATGTTTGCACTGGAGGTTTATCTATCCCATTGCTATCCTAACCCATCCCATAGCTATTACCCATCCCACCGGTATCCTAACCCATCCCAAAGCTATCCTTACCCATCCCACAAGCATGCAAAGGCTTAAACCATTTCTAAAAGTTTCCACCAAGACTTTATTAAAAAAAAAGAAATGAAGCTAGTGTGTGAATCATAAATAGATTTTATTAACAACAAGCTATAAAACAAAAATGAGTCTCTGGCACTCCTCTTGGTCGCTCAGTCTTAGGGGTGAAGGGTCCAGGTGCTGTGGAGGTGGCCGGTGCTGGAGTGCTTGTCATCAGCTCCTCCAAAAGCAGAAGCAGCAGAAGCCCCAGCCCCAGAAGAGTGAGCCCATGCTGCAGAAGCACCAGGAGAACCAGAGTGAGGGCCAGGGGGCGGGATGGTAGCCCTGTCCCTCTTGCATGGGCTGGCAGCAGATGGCTGAGGCTTGCTGTGCTTCCGCATGGTTGTGGGGTTGCTGGCTGGCAGGGAGGCTGGCAGGAACCAAGGCTGGCAGGAAGGCTGGCAGGGAGGCAGGCACCAAGGCTTGCAGGAAGGCTGGCACCAAGGCTTGCAGGCAGGCAGGCACCAAGGCTGACAGGCAGACATGAACCAAGGCTGGCACCAAGGCTGGCACCAAGGCTGGAAGCAAGGCTTGCAGGCAGACATGCAGGCAGGGCAGGCAAGGCAGCCAATCCATCTGGAAGCAGGTCTTTCCTCTGAATGGCGATCTGCTTCTGAACTGCTTCCGTTATATCCGCGGGGCTGACGCAATGCATCCTCCCCGCATGCGCAATTAACGCCAGGCATCCTTTAGGCTTCCGCTGTGCATCCACTGTGCATCCGCTTCATCCGTTCTGCGTCTGCTGTGCATCCGCTGTATCCGTTCCGCGTCCGCTTTGCTGAGGCCCCCCAGAAGCCCAGCAGATGTGCCATCCCCTCCCATCCGCTTCCATCTGCTGTGCTTCCGTTCTGCAACTGCTTTGCTTCCGCCCTGCGTCCTCCCCGCGTCCGTGTTATCCACTCCGGTTATGCAAATTTTTGCCCCTTTTGAGAGTGGATAACAACGGAAGGAACATTTTGCTCGTCTGTTGTGTCCTTTTTGCATCCGTTGGGCAGTGTGACATGGGCTTTAATTGTCATGGTCAAAATGTTCATGGACATTGTGGAAAGCCATCTATCATTCTGAAGGATTATTTTTTTCCTAGTAAAAGACAATAATGCTACTGCAATAAGATTAAATTAATAGATTCAATAAGATTCAATAATGCTGCTGCAATAAGATTCAATTATAGTGGGGTTTTATATAATTTATCTTTGAAGAAAAATAATTTAATTTAATTGTTTTTCTTTTTAAAAAGTTCTAAAATTAGTGTTACTACAACAAACTTGAAAAGTTACAGTTCTTGTCATAACAATTGTAATACAAAAGGAAGAAATACATTCACTGTATATTTACCTATGCTTTATTATTATTTATTATCATATTATTGCAATATTTATGGCAAGATGCCTGGTAATATTATATGCTATAGATTTATTTATTTCTTATTAATGTCTACAATACAAGACAGTAAAATGTAATCAATCATTTTAATGTAAAACTAATGAAAATAAATAAAAAGTGGCTATCCTTCCCTACTGTACCTTTATCGCACCTCAGGCCTATTTAAAAAGAAAAGTTTAAGAAGATTTCTGAAATGTGAAGGAAACAAACATATTTCCACAGCAAAGAGTCCATTCTTGAGGAGAGCAGAAATGTTGGACGCATTCACTTAGAACAGGGATGTCAAACTCGCATTGTCAAGGCAGCATCACATGATATATTGAGACTTTTTACCTTTCACTAAACCAGGCTGTGGTGAGGCCTGCACGTGATGTATCGAGCCTGCGGGCCACAAGTTTGACACCCTTGCCCTAGAACAATGGAGGATAGCTTCACCTCCATGCAATTTCATCAACAATATTACAACAAAAGGCAGTTCCAGAATAGGAAGAAATCGAAGGTTTTTTTTTTTTCACTTTGAAACACTTACCTTTGTGTTTTAGGCAGTAAAATTATATAATATTTCAAACTGTTAACCTTCTCTCAATGAGGATAATAAAAAGAAGAAATGTGTGGTATTTCTCTTTCACACAACCCAGGAATTAGCAAAGCTTTATGTATGACATTATTTTGTAGCACCACCACCAATAGCATCAAAGGATTGGTCTATGACAGGGGTGTCAAATTTGTGGCCCATGGCCAGGTGCATCATGTGCTTGCCACACAAAAACCCAGTTTAGCAAATGGTAAGTCGCAATATATCATGTGAAGATGCCACAACATTGGAATACTATATTTGATATTGATTTTCATA
>BLBF01000026.1:2905694-2948948 GCA_015471245.1 Laticauda colubrina | reverse complement strand
TTGATTGGTGTTTCTGGTTTCTTCTGTCTGTTTTGTGGCTTTGATTGGCTGGCAACACTCTGTTCCTGTGTTGGAGGCTTTCAGTGCAGGTTCGTGTGAAAGGACATTTGCTATCCATTAGGAAGCCAGGTTTCACCTGGGTGCCTGGTGGGGGGGTGTTCGAGTTGGAGGCATCAGAGGGAGTCTGTTTGTGCTCAGGTGTTTGCCTGGTTTGTGGTGTGGAGATCTTTCTATTTGAGAGTGCAGGCTTCCAAATGATTGACAGTCTGCTGGAATCATCTCTTCTATTCATGCTTTCAGGTCTTTTTTCAATCTCTATGATTCTGTGGCTGGGGTTTACTATAGTGGCTAGGGTTTTAGTGCCATTGAAGTTGATGTTGTGACCTGTGGTTTTCATGTGTTGGACTAGTGAGGAGGTGTGTTCCAGCTTTTTTATTGCATTTTTGTGTTCATCCATGTGGGTACTTAATCTTCTGTTGGTCTGTCCAATGTATGTGGCCGGGCATGATGTACAGGGAACTTCGTATATGCCTTGGTTTTCCAGGTCAATTTTGTCTTTGGGGTTTTTAAGGATGGCTGCTATTTTTTTGTCTGTTTTGAAGGCAGTCTTGATGTGATGCCTGTGTAGTATCTTACTCATTTTGTCTGTAGTACCTCTTATGTAGGGCAAGACAGCTATTCCATAGGTCTGTTGATCTTCTCGGTCTCTGTTATGTCTTGGTGTGTTTTTGTGGAACAAACTGGTGATTTTGTTTTCGTGGAAGCCTTTGGCTGTCAATACTTTAGTCAGGGTGCATACTTCAGTCTTTATATGTGTTTTGTCTGACAGGCATTTGGTTCTGGCAATTAGTGTTTTGGCCACGGAATTTATCTGTGCTGGGTGGTGGTGGGATTGGGCGTTGAGGTAGCGGTTGGTGTGTGTTTTCTTCTGGTATACGATGTGTCCTAGTGTGCCATCTGTTCTTTTGTGATTAGTACATCTAGGAATGGTAGTTGTTTTTTTATTTCCATTTCCATGGTGAACTTGATTTTAGGGTGTGTGTTGTTTAGGTGTGTTAGGAAATTGTTTAGGTTTTCTTTTCCATGGGGCCAAATCACAAATGTGTCATTGATGAATCTTAACAATAGTTAGGGTTTGTGGGTGGCATTAGCCAGGGTTCTGTATTCAAATTCTTCCATGAACAGGTTTGCAATGACGGGTGACAGTGGTGCTTCCATAGGGGCTCCTTCAATTTGCTTGTATCTTTTTCCTTTGTATATGAAATATGTGTTGGTTAAGCCCATGTCACACTGACCAATGGATGCAAAAAGGACGCAACGGACAAGCAAAATGTTCCATCTGTTGTTGTCCGCTCTCAAAAGGAGCAAAAGTTTGCATAACCGGAGCGGATAACACGGACGAGGGGAGGACGAAGGGCGGATGGAAAGCGGAGGCGGAAGAGAAGCCCAGCGGATGGAAGCGGATGAGAGTGGATGGCGCATCCGCTAGGCTTCTGGGGGGGCTCAGCAAAGCAGACGCGGAACGGACACAGTGGATGCAGAGCGGACGCCGAACGGATGAAGCGGATGAACAGCGGAAGCCTAGTGGATGCACAGCAGAAGCCGAACGGATGTCTGGCGTTAATTGCACATGTGGGGGGGATGCATTGCGTCAGCCCCGCGGATATAACGGAAGCAGGTCGCCATTCAGAGGAAAGACCTGCTGCCAGACGGATTGGCTGCCTTGGCTGCCTTGCCTGCCCTGCCTGCATGTATGCCTGCAAGCCTTGCTGCCAGCCTTGCTGCCAGCCTTATTGCCAGCCTGCCTGCAAGCCTTGCTGCCAGCCAGTCTGCCTGCCAGCCTTGCTGCCTGCCTTCCTGCCAGCCTTGGTTCATGTCTGCATACCAGCCTTGGTTCCTGCCTTGGTGCCAGCCTTCCTGCCAGCCTTGGTGCCTACCTCCCTGCAAGCCTTGGGGCCTGCCTTCCTACCAGCCTTCCTGCCAGCCTTGCTGTCTGCCTGCCTGCCAGCCTAGGTGCCTGCGTGCCTGCCAGCCTTGGTGCCAGCCTCCCTGCCAGCTTTGCTGCCAGCCTTGGTTCCTGCCAGCCTCCCTGCCAGCCAGCAACCCCAAACCATGCGGAAGCACAGCAAGCCTCAGCCATCTGCTGCCAGCCCTTGCAAGAGGGACAGGGCTACCATCCCGCTCCCTGGCCCTCATTCTGCTTCTGCTGGGGCTTCTGCAGCACGGGCTCGCTCTTCTGGGGCTGGGGCTTCTGCTGCTTCTGCTTCTGGAGGAGCTGATGAAAAGCACTCCAGCACCAGCCACCTCCACAGCACCTGCACCCTTCACCCCTGAGACTGAGCGACCAAGAGGAGTGCCAGAGACTCATTTTTGTCTTATAGCTTGTTGTTAATAAAGTCTATTTTTGATTCACACACTTGCTCCGTTTCTTTTTTTTAATAAAGTCTTGCTGGAAACTTTTAGAAATGGTTTAAGCCTTTGCATGCTTGTGGGATGGGTAAGGATAGCAGTGGGATAGATAAACCTCCAGTGCAAGCATAGTGGGACTGTATGGTCCACCCTCCCAGGTGCCACACCTTTGGCCCTTTATTATCAATAATAATGTAATAATTATCCACACATGTCAACATAAACACAACTCTTTATTAAACGCCCTGTTCATTGTAGGCAAACCAAACATACATGGCCCAATCTCATCCGTGTGATGAGGCAGGCTGAAGGAAGCATCCATTAAGCATGTATCATCCTGTCTTGCCACTCCACTGCTCCAGCTGGGGAGTTGCACCAGTGTTTCAGGAGGTTGCGCTGCTTCTTCGCTTCATGTGAGGCCCTGTTGGGGCCTTGTACATCCTCAATGTCAATCAGGTTTTGCCCTTGCCTCCATTCCCCAGGCTCCATGTCCCCATTGCCTTGTTGGAGATCCACAAGCCTGTTCTGGAACACTGGGTAGTGGGTGCACATTAGATTGTGCAGGATGCAGCAAGCTTCCATGATCCTCCTCATGGTCTCTGGGCAATACTGCATGGTGGTGAGAAGTACCTGGAACCTGTTGGCCAGGATGCCAAAGTCCTTCTCTACCACCCGCCTTGCCCTGGACAGCCTGTAGTTGAAGATCCTCTCTTCACGGGTGAAGAGTCTGGAAGTGTAGGGCTTCATGAGGTAGGTTGTAGGGGAGAAGGCGTCATCCCCCACAATGAAGTAGGGCACATCTTGCGTGTCGTTGGGCAGGGGGTCTGGATCTGGGAAGCCCACGATGAGGTTGCATTCCAGCTCCTCCTTGAGGTGACTGGCGTTGTATACCTGGGCATCTGAAGATGAGCCGTTGCCTGAAGCATCGATGTACACGAACTTGTAGTCAGAATCGACCATGGCGAAGAGGATGATGCTGAAGAAGCCCTTGGAGTTGAAATAAGTGGACCCCGACTTGGCTGGTGCTTTGCAGGCCATGTGCTTGCCATCTATGGCTCCAACGGTGTGTGGGAAGTTCCACTTCTGATACCACTGCTCTGCAACTTTCTTCCATCCTTCTTCAGTGGAGGGGCACTGGATTAGCTCCTCCTTGTATTCTTCGATGATGGCCTGCACCACTTCTCTGACCACAATGCTGATGGTGCTGGATGGCACTCTCCAGCTGTACTGCATGCTCCTGTAGGTGGTCCCTGAGGCCAGGTGGCGCAGAGTGAGTGCCCCCTTGAGCCCAGGTTCCAGGCTGGGCCGGAAGCTGGTGTTTACCTTGGTCAACCTGGTGTCAGCCACTGCACAACTTCGTCAAACATAGCTGAAGGCATTCTCATGAAGTTCTGGAACACCCGGGTGTCTTCGAGCTCCACCATCAGCTTGTTGTTCAGTCTGTCCTCTGCTCTTCTGGCAAACCATCTTCGGACCCAGACTCTTTTTGGCTGCCTCTTTTTCTTCTCGCAGTAGAGTTCACAGAGCCTGCAGATGGCTTCGCACTGTTGCAGAATGATGGTGGCTGCCGAAAGGACTTTGTTACAATCCACGGTGGACATGACTGGATGCTGTGGAAGAGGAAGAGGCAGATGAAGGCTGCAGAGGTCTGCACCGCTGGGCTGCTGTTCTGAAAATGAGATGCAGATGAGTTGCTCCCCCTTTTTATAGGAAATATAGGTTTTCCGCTAGGCATCCCCTAGGCATCCTCTAGACATCCTTAATATCCGAGATAGGTCCCCTCTGCGAACGTTTTTTCCATTTTAAACGCTTTGTTTCCATGCTGCATCTGCTAGGCATCCATTCTGCATCCGTTCTGCATCCGTTCCACTTCCTCCCTATAACCGGGCAGATGCGAGTTGCGCAGATGCCTAGCGGATGAGTAGCGGATGCCTAGCAGATGCCTAGCGGATGCAGAACAGACGAACTGGATACATTTTCCACGCAAAAGTTTTGGGCAGCCCAAAACTTTCGGAGTGGATGAAACGTCAATAAACGGATGCTGAACGGATAGAGAGGAAGCAAAACGGAGGCAGTGAGTACATCGCGTTTTCCAATGGAGGGCAAGCTTTTTTGTCCGTTTTTCATCCTCTTTGTATCCGTTGGTTCAGTGTGACATGGGCTTTAGGCAGTGTTCTGTTAGTTTGATGAGGTGTTTAGCTGGTTGGTATTCATTTTTGATGATTTCAAGAGTTTCTTTTATCGGGACTTGAGTGAATAGTGAAACCACATCGAAACTTACAAGCAGATCTTCTTGTTCCACGTGTAGATCTTTGATCATTTCTAAGAAGTGGTATGAGTTTTGTACATATGAAGCTGCGGTTTCAGCATGGGGCTGTAGTTGTTTTGCTAAGTGTTTGGCTAGGTTTTGTAATGGTGCTCCTTTGGAGCTGACTATGGGTCTGAGAGGTATGCCTTCTTTGTGTATTTTTGGGAGGCCGTAACACAACACAAACAGACTCCCCCTGATACCTCCAACTCAAACACACCCCAGCCAGGCACCCAGATGAAACCTAGCTTCCTAATAGATAATAGCCATCCTTTCACGCGAAGCCAAGCTACACTGAAAGCCTCCAAAACACGAATAGAGTGTTGCCAGCCAATCAAAGTCACAAAACGGACAGAAGAAACCAGAAACACCAATCAAACAAACTCCAAGTCCAATAAACACATACCAAGACTCCCAACCAATCAGGATGTAGAAAAAAACATCCTGGGACAAGTAGGCTAGCCTCAAATTTAAAACTGACAGCTGTGATAGCCTGACCCACATACGAACTCAATACAGAAGCCTGATGATGGCAGATGAGATTCTGCTGAAATGTTGCTACATCTTTAAAAGCACTACAATGATGTGGGATAATACCCGAAGGAAGCTGAACAGTATAGATAGATAGATAGATAGATAGATAGATAGATAGATAGATAGATAGATAGATAGATAGATAGATAGATAGATATGGAAGATGGCCTGATGTTTTTATGTTTCCTTTGTTTATGTTTGTTTTAAAAACTAATAAAAATTCATTTAAAAAAAAGAACAGATATCCTGAATCTGAAAGGATACTATTAAAAGCTCACTTTCAAGTCTACATAGTGGCAATTTGAGCAGCAATATTTTGTTGTCATTATACTGTCAGCTAAATGTCAGCATGTTTGATGTCCTTACCTTGCCACAGTGAAGCTTCTCTAAAAGATCTTATCATGTTCATTTCATATCCTAACTTTCTTGTAGACCCTTTAGGAATGTGAGCTTATATTTTGTCAAAGGGAAGAGTTGTTTCTACAAGTTCTGATAGCAAGGCAGCAATAGTTGGCAGTATAAAAGGCAAAAAGGAATAAAGTAGCAAATAATCATAGATAAGAACTTTCTTCCATCCATTATTTATTTATTTATTTATTTATTTATTTGTTTGTTTGTTTGTTTTATTTCCTATGATTCTGGGCAGTTTATAGCATCAGGATCATCTTCCTCTAACAACTCCAAAATCCCTTGCGGGGTGGAGTCTCGGCAGCTGAATGAGGGAAGCTTTCAGCAAAAAGCATTGAAAAAGAATTGACTAGAATTGACAGGCATGATACACTGCAGATAAAATTATTCACCAATAAGGGGCTACAATTTTAGTCACAAAGAATAAGGTCCATTTTCTATTTTATTTTAAATGTTTGTTTAAAAAATACACAGAACATAATGAATAAAACATATTTTCAAGATAATATATATCCTGTCCCAAAATAATTAATGACTTTAAACCATATTACCAAAGCAAACAAAAGAAAAATAAATATAGAAAAGAATTAATAAATATAAAAAAGAATTAATTGATATGAATATTTTTATTGATCCAAAAGCAATAAAAATGAATAAATTTTAAATCACATCTTTAATAATTATGTTTTAAATTGCACATTAAAAATTGTTCACCAATACAATCCATTAAACCAGATGGAAAAGATGGGAGTTGGACACACCGGAGATGGAAGGAGTGGGAATAGATTTTAATTGGTCAATCATCTCCAATATGAAGCTCTCCCATTGGGTTTCCAAAACATCTGTCAGTCAGGTCTTGAGGGTCTTTTAGAATGTAAGGAGGCTGGGAGCCAATTTCATGTCAGAAAGTAAGATGTTCTAGAGTCCCAAAGCCACAATAGAGAAGACTTTTCTCCTGTTAAAGTTGCTTGACTTACAGGATTTGCAACATGCTCACTTTGCTTGGGTGGTGCAGGCCAGTTCCATCAAGGTGAGATGGTTCTTCAAGTAGCCTGGACTCATGTCAACATGCCCTGTATGCTTTAAAAAGTGATGGCCACCTTGAATTGCACCCATAAGCAGACTGGCAACCAGTGTAGCTTGCAAAACAGTGATGCAACGTAGACTACCCGAGGGGCCCTAAAAACTACCTGTACCACTTCACCAGCTTCTGAATCTTCTTCATGGTAGCACACATTAAAATATTTGAATCATAAGATGACTAGGGATTTAGTGACTCAGCACAGGAAATCCTGATCCGGGAAAGACAGCAACTGATACACAAAACTAATATGTCCAAAGGCTCTGCCAGTCATGACTGCAACTTGCTCTTTGAGCAGGAGTCATGAGTCCAGGAGAATCCTCAAGTTGTGGACTGGACCTGTCTGCGGTAATACAACCCTATAATTAGAGATGTTAAAGTCCCAGATCTTGAGCTCCATGCATCCTGAGCAAAGGGTTGGACTAGTAGTACCCCAGTCCTTTACCCTCAAACTAACTTTATTGACCTCACCCCATCCTAAGAAGTGTGTAAGGGGCATGCATAAGAGCACAATCATGCCTACTATCCCTATCCTATTGTCCCCAATTATTAGTTCCTATTTCTTATATTTAAACTTATGTTTATTCTTATTTCTATTATATTGTAATCATTTTATAAAATAAATAAATAAATAAAAAAGTTCAAGTTTACTTCCACCTCTGTTATTCTGTTATTCTATATTGTGAATTAAATGTTTGATTTTTTTCCCCAAAAAGACTACTTTATTTCAAGTAGTTATGAAAAAAAGGCCAAAGTTGCTTATCTTTAGCTTGTGGAAGATTTATAGTTTATTCTCTGCCAACTATGAAAACATATGAAACAGAGGACTTGTTTTATTGCATATTGCTTCATAAATAAATAAAAATTTAAAACTAAACATATGTTTCTAGAGAACTCTATTTTTGATGTAAGAAGCAATCAGTTTAACCAGGAATCTATATCATGATATTATTTATGTTATTTTATTTATTTATTTTACTTTATCCTTTTTGTTTCAAATTATTATTATCTTCAATCTGAAAATATTTTTCTTTTATAATCTAACAATGTCATAAACCCTCTTCAATCTCATATTAATAAAATTTCTGACAACGAAAACAAACTTTTTATAGTGGATCATCACAAAATATGTGCCCCTTCCTTTTCTGTTTAAAGAAAAAATTTGTAAACTGCATTATCAAAATCTGAACAATGCTGTCATTTAACTCTTCAACTGTTTTTCATGTTAAGATTTTAAAGAGAAAATAAGTGAATTTGTACTCTATTTCTTTAATAAGTATTTAAAGATCACTCTATGTTCCAAAAAGATGAGGCTAGAGCTGCTGCCATTTTTCTGTCTCTAAGTTACATATATGGTCAATTAATTGTGTATGGAAATTATTTTTTCCTCATTTTTATTTTTATTTCTAGATTGAGTATCTTTACAAAGCATCTCTCCAAGGTCTGCCCACTCCTTGCTATCCATACAGCAGAATTCATCATAAAAAAGTTCTAAAATAGATCAGGATTGGGAAGGGGAAAGGAGAAATTATTTTATTAAAAATAAAAACAGAAGTCCCGTTCTCACAAATAATACATTTTGGGAAAATTAAGTCAGATTTTTTATTTTAGAATTTCATCCTTGCTTTTGAAGTGAATGTCCAGGAATATTTGGAGATGTGAAACAAACAGATGATTGAGATAGTATCACTGGAAGACTTCTTGGTAACTGTAAAAAAATGTATCTATTAATATAATGACATGTATAGTACCATTTTTTATTATACCATTTATTATAACACATGTTCTGACAGCTAAACGACTTACAACATAAAGAGGAAACAATACTGCCAAAGGAGTATATTTTAAAGATAAATTATAAATTGAAATTACAGAAATTTTTAAAGTATATTTGAAGTGGAAATGATACTAAAGGGGAAATGTTTATTTTAGGAAAAAGGCTGAACAAACTTTCCTGACATAAAACAATAACAACTGCAACAGATCGATTGTGTGTAATATTTTCATCAAACAGGCAGTGGATGATAAAATTGTTTTCCCCCTTCTCCCTGTTCATTCTTGGCATAGTCACTGATATATGCTACAGTGTGACATCTATTTTCTAAGTACATGCACTCCAACACTGCATTATTCATGATTTTTGGCTGCATATTTCTGCTTTGCTATTAGAAGACAAAGCCAAGAGATAGTACATTTTCCCCCATTCTTTGAATCACATATTATGATGCTGGAGAAGTTGACACAGAAAAATCTTATACCACTTGACCGGCTTTTCTGAATCACAACTAGTATTGATATAATAACATAAAGGAGTGGTGCAGTGGCATAGAGGTGAAGACACACTCCTCACACTCGGGAGGCTGAGAGTTCAAGGCAGCAACAGAGATTTCTCTATCAGAATGCAAAGAAAAAATGTCTGCTGCTCCATCAGGAAAGGCATTTGGGCAGTAAATGTTCAGCTTGCCCCAATTCCACTCCAATAAATGGGATTACAGGGTCGTAAAAAGTAAAAAATGATATAATAATGATCACAAAGACTTCATCAAGCTTTCTGTTTTTCTTCTGTTTCAACCCCATACACAGTTAAACAAAAAAAAAAAAGTAGTCAATAAATTAAAGTGAAGGAAAGAGAAATGGTTTTATAGTGGTAGGTTTCACTTCTGGTTCATCAAAAGTTGCTGATCTGCAAATCCCAGGATTTTGCATTAATGGCTAGGGTTAAAGGGTTCCTCACTTTTGCAGTATTGTGATGAGGTCATACAATATATTTTGTATTATGCTAAAAAGGATTGTCTGCTATTTATACAAACAACATCTGTCTAGTGAGAAATCTAGTTCTGGTCTAACCTGATTTCCTGTTGATTATTAGACAATAAAGAAACAACAATAACCCCTTATTGTCAACTAGCTTTCAGTTTCTAAAACATGGCTTCTTCATTTGTATATCTTCCACCACAAGTAATAAATGAATGGAAGAAGACTGGTCAGTGTATCATGTTATAGCCTCAGATTAATACAATTTGTCTATATAAATATTTGGATTACATAATATTAAATGACATGTATAAGAGTCTCCTTTCATTGATCAAGTATTCTTGTTCCTTTTTCCATCATCCATATTCACTCTTGCTCTTCTTCCTCTTTTTCTCCTCTATTATCACAGTCATAAAACTGGACATAATCAGTTTACTAATACAAAAATTATGTGTTTCTTAGCTCATTAACAATTCTACAGTGAGAAGGCAGAGCTGGCGTCACGATGATATGGCATGCGATCTTGGAGGTCTGAGATCGTTGCCGATATCTTTGCTCCTGAATGGTCGAATTGGATCTAAACCATCCCGAAAAGATGGTGAATGTAAAGAGCGCATCCTGATGATCCCAGGGATATTGCAAAGTCCCTAGTAGATCTAGAAGAAGCTCTTTTTGCCAGCGGCAAAGAGGCAGCTATTAAAGCTGCTGAAGTTGGGACAACTCCGAAATGGAAGAGAACAGAAAAAGAGAGTGTGCCGGTTTGGTGAGAACTTTTTTTATATTTTAAGGTTTGAAAGGATACCCTAAAGGAAAGAAAGAATCTGTAAAAGTTTTAACAGAAGTGATTAAGCGACGATTTTAAGCAAGAATGTCAAAGTAATATTTTTTTTTTCATTGCTGGATTTTTTATACATGATATTATATTTTAAAATTGGACTGGTGTTTTTTTGTCATTTATTCTTTACTCCTTTTTGATTTTATAATATTTTAAGCCAGAGACTCCCTTATAGTTATTTTTTAAATATTTTTTTCTTTTTTAATTAATTCTTATTATATTTTGCTTGGAAAAGGAGAATGGGAAAGTGAAAGCTAAAGAAAATTTGTAACACTGCCAACTAGAGGCTTGGAAGTATCCTGGTTTTTTTTTTTTTACCAGACAAAGCTGTGAAAGAACTAAAGCCCCTGTCACACAGCACCAACGGATGGAAAGAGGATGTAAAACGGAGAGAAAGACTTGCCATCTGTTGGTTAATGCGATGCATCCGTTCTGTACTCACTGCGTCCGTTTTTCATCCTCTCTATCCATCCAGCATCTGTCGACTGACATTTCATCCGATCAAAAGGTTTTGAGCTGCACAAAACTTTTTGAGTGGAAAATGTATCCAACGCGTCCATAAGACATCGGCTATGCACATGGGGAACATCTGTTATACGTCCGTCGTCATCCATTATGCGTCCGCTATATCTGCTAGGCATCTGCTACGCATCCGCGCAACTCACATCCGCTCAAGCAGAAAACGGACACAGGGAGGAAGCGAAACGGATGTGGAACAGACACGCAGTGTTAGTAGCATGGACGTACAAAGGATGAAAGCAGATGCAGCTCGCATACAAAGCATTAAAATGGAAAAAATGTTAATATAGGGGACGTATCTTGGATATTTAGGATGTCTGCAGGATGCCTCTCCACCATGGATCATCACACACTTCTTTTGGTAGCCACCATAATTCTACAACAGTGCAAAGCCATCTACAGGCTCTTTCACCTGTTCTACGGGAAGAAAAGGAGGTGGCCAAGAAGTGTCTGGGTCCAAAGATGGATTGCGAGAAGAGCAGAGTACGGATTGTATAACAAGCTGATGGTGGAGCTGAGGAACGAAGATTCTCATGCATTCCAGAACTTCATGAAGATGCCGCCAGCCATGTTTGATGAAGTTGTGGAGTGGCTGAGACCCAGGTGGACCAAGCAGAGCACTAACTTCCGGGCCAGCCTGGACCCTGGGCTTAAGGTGGCACTGACTCTGTGCCACCTGGCCTCCAGGACCACATACAGGAGCATGCAGTACGGCTGGAGGGTGCCACACAATACCATCAGCATTATGGTCAGAGAAGTGGTGCAGGGCATCATCGAAGAATACCTGGAGGAGCTCCTCCAGTGCCCCTCCACTGAAGAAGGCTGGAAGAAAGTTGCAGAGCAGTGGTTTCAGAAGTGGAACTTCCCCCCACCTTTGGAGCCATAGATGGGAAGCACATGGCCTGCAAAGCCAACTCAGGGTCCACTTATCACAACTACAAGGGCTTCTTCAGCATCATCCTCTTCGCCATGGTCGATGCTGACTACAAGTTCATGTACATCGATGATTCAGGCAACTGGTCATCTTCAGATGCCCAGGTATAAAACGCCAGTCACCTCAAGGAGGGGCTGGAACGCAACCTCATCATGGGCTTCCCAGATCTAGACCCCCTACCCAATGACACACAAGATGTGCCCTACTTCATCGTGGGGGATGATGCCTTCTCCCTCAGAACCTACCTCATGAAGCCCTACACTTCCAGATGGCTCACCCGTGAAGAAAGGATCTTCAACTACAGGCTGTCCAGGGCAAGGCGGGTGGTGGAGAATGCCTTTGGCATCCTGGCCTCCAACAAGGCAATGGGGACATGGAACCTAGTGAATGGAGGCAAGGGCGAAACCTGATAGACACTGTGGATGTGCAAGCCCCAACCGAGCTTCACATGAAGGGAAGAAGCAGGGCAACCTCCTGAAACACTGGTGCAACTCCCCAGCTGGAGCAGTGGAGTGGCAAGACAGGATGATAGATGCTTAATGGAAGCTTCCTTCAGCCTGTCTCATCACACGGATGAGATTGTGCCATGTATGTTGAGTGGCCCTACAATGAACAGGACATTTAATAAAGAGTTGTGTTTTTGTTGAAACGTGTGGATCAATGATTACATTGTTACTGACAATAAAGGGCCATAGGTGTGGCACCTGGGAGGGTGGACCATGCAGTCCCACTATGCTTGCACTCGAGGTTTATCCATCTCACAACTATCCTTGCCCATACCACAGCTATTATCCATCCCATAGCTATCCTTACCCATCCCACAGCTATTATCCATCCCACAGCTATCCTTGCCCATCCCACAAGCATGCAAAGGCTGAACCATTTTCTAAAAGTTTCCACCAAATCTTTATTAAGTAAAAGAAATGAACCAAGTGTGTGAAGCAAAGATAACCTTTATTAATAACAAACTGTAAAAGCAAAATGACCCAAGTAAAGTATCTCAAGCAAAGATAAAGTCAACAGGTAACAACTCAGTCTCTGGCACTATTCTCAGTCACTCTGAGGCATATCCCACAGCTATTACCCATCCAACAGGTATCCCTTCCCATTCCACTGGTATCCCTGCCCATCCCACTGCTATCCTTACCCATCCCACAGCTATTACCCATCCAACAGGTATCCCTGCCCATCCCACTGCTATCCTTACCCATCCCACAGCTATTACCCATCCCACAGGTATCCCTGCCCATCCCACTGCTATCCTCACCCATCCCACAAGCATGCAAAGGCTTAAACCATTTCTAAAAGTTTCCACCAAGGCTTCATTTACAAAAATAAATGAAGCAAGTGTGTGAAGCAAAGATAATCTTTATTAATAACAAGCTGTAAAAGAAAAATGACCCAAGTCAAGTGTCCAAATAAAGTCTACAGGTAGCCACCCAGTCTCTGGCACTCTTCCCTGTCACTCAGAGGTGTGCCCAGTCTCAGGGGTGAAGAATCCAGGTACTGTGGAGGTGGGTGCTGCTGGAGTGCTGGTCTGGAGCGCCATTGGGGTGCTTGGCCCCGAGAAGACAACAGGGGATGGTGTGTGGAGGAAGCTCTCAGAGAGCTGGCTCAGCCCTGTGATGTTGAGAGCCCCTTCCTCCAGGACATGGGGTGTCAGTCCCAAGACTGATGACAAATGTTCTGAGGCCGGGCATGGCTGTGGGATGGAGAAAGGAGGAGTGCAGTGGGGATGTCTGGTCTGCAGGTGAGTGAGGTGAGGCGTGGGTGGCATCTGTGGCATCTGTGGTGTGGGTGGCATCTGTGGTGTGGGTGGCATCTGTGGTGTGGGTGGCATCTGTGGCGTGGGTGGCATCTGTGGAGTCGGTGGCATCAGTGGCATCGGTGGCACCAGTGGCGTACAATGAACCTGTGCCTGGACTGGGAAGGGCTGCTGCCTGCGCTGCTGGAACGCCTGGTAGCTGAAGCCTTGGTAGGTGAGGGCCTGTGGAAAGCCTTGGAAAGGCTGTGACATCACCTGGGGTGGAGGAACAGACCTGGACTGGGTCGGAGCAGGTTCATCTGGGCCTGGAGGCTTGTGAAGAAGACCGGTGATCCTGTCTGTGATCACCTGGTACTGTGATTCGGACATGTCCAGGAGGGTCTGGTTGATGTAGGTGAGGAAGGGCTTGCGGTTTGAGGATGGTATGTCAGTGTGTATCAGCTGAGAGAGGAGATCTATGCTGCTTTTGATGGTGTCCCTGATCTCCAGCAGGACAGCGTGGCTCTGCCCCTCCGGTCTGGCTCTCTGCCTGCTTTCTGTGGAGGTGGAGCTGGGGGTGAATGTGGGTTGGTCTCTGGTGGAAGTGCACTCTCCTTGCTCCCACTGCGTCAGGGGGTCCTCCACGTGCTCTGCCACGGGGAGTGCAGCTGTCGGGGGGGTCTCCATCATGGGACACTCCACAGATACCTGCCTGGACACAGGAGCTGACTCTTGGCCAGAAGAGGACTGGCTCTCTGCGGGCTGCCTGAGAGAGAGGGTTGTGAGAGGGGCTGCTCCTCGGTGGCGTATCTCACCCTCCAAGAAGCTGCACTTAGCCATCACGTAGGTCTCCTGGTCTATCAGCTTGACCGTGGCTTGGCCAGATTTCTTGAGGTGCAGCTTCCCGTACCAGGTGTGCATGTGCTTCCACCACCCAAGGAGAACATCCGAAGTGTAGCCCAGGCTCTCTGCCTTCTCTCTCCAAACCGCCTGCTTCCTTTTGGTGTCTTGATAAAGCCTGTGTCCCTTCTGCCATAGATACTCATTCTCCCTCATCCAGCACCTCATCCTCATGTTCCTCTTCGATGGAGTATTGCCTCCTCTTCCGTTCATGCTTATGCCTCTTCCTCCCTCTGGCAGGACCATCTGAGCCCTCATCAGAGGGGCTTCAAGGTTCTAGGGGCTGCTCCACCACACCACCAGCAGCAGCAGCAGCAACACCAGTAGCAGCAAAAGCAGCACCAGCAGCACCAGCAGCACCAGCAGCACCAGCAGCGCCAGCAGTACCAGCAGCACCAGCAGCACCAGCAGCACCAGGATCAGCAGCAGCAGAGTAAGCACCAGAAGCACCAGCAGCACCAGCAGCACCAGCAGCACCAGCAGCACCAGGAGCACCAGCAGGACCTGCAGGATCAGCAGCACCAGCAGCACCAGAAGGACCAGGAGCACCAGGAGAACCAGCAGGACCAGGAGCAGTGCCAACAGAGTAAGCACCAGCAGAAGCACCAGCACCAGGAGCAGTGCCAGCAGAGTAAGCACCAGCAGAAGCACCAGCACCAGGAGCAGCACCAGCAGAGTAAGCACCAGCAGAAGCCCCAGCACCAGGAGGAGCGCCAGCAGAAGCCCCAGCACCAGAAGAGTCAGCCCGAGCAGCAGAAGCCCCAGCAGAAGCAGAGTCAGGGCCAGGGGGTGGGATGGTGGCCCTGTCCTTCTTGCCAGGGTTGGCAGAAAATGGCACAGGCTTCCTCTTCTTCCCCATGGTTGTTGGCTGGCTGGAGCTGTTTCTGGCAGCAGGTCTTTCCTCTGAATGGTGACCTGCTTGCGAGCTGCATCCTTTTATATCCGCTTGGCATCCGCTCTGCATCCGTTCCTTCCATTGCACGTCCGCTTCGCTGTGCTCCCCCGGAAGCCCTGCAGATGTGCCATCCGCTTCCATCTGCTTCTATCTGCTAGGCTTCCGTGGAGCATCCACTTAACATCCTGGCTACATCCTCTCCCTGTCTGTTCGTTTCCGTTGTTGTCCGCTCTGCTTATGCAAATTCGGGGCACTTTTGAGAGCTGATAACAACGGGGGGAAAATTTTATTGTCCGCTGTGTCCGTTTTGCATCTGACGGCCTATGTGACAGGCCCTTAAGACTTTGTTTCAAGGACATTGTCTGTTTGATAAGGTAGAGGGAAGAGTATTGGAGAGTATTATTGCAGGTGCTCCTCTGAGTTTCTATTAACAGCTGGAGTCTGGTGTTGAAACTTAGGAAAAGAAAGGTGATAATCCTTTGGAGAAAAGAGCTATAATAAGACCCTTGGATAATTAAACAAAGTGTAGTGTGCTTTTTTTTTTTTTCATTTTTTCTAAGCTGTGCTATCCTCCCCCCCCCCCCCCCATCAGTTTATTTTTTTTTTTTTTTTCTTTTCGTAATAGCTATTTGGATTTTTGGCTTTCTGTAACTTTTCTACCTTTCATATTGGTTTCTTTTTATGTATTTTTTTTTTATATTTGAGATCTCTTCATTGGATTAAGGTGTTGAAGAACCTGAAGAGTCTTTTTCTTTTTCTTTTTTTTTTTAGTCTTTTTCCTCACCTCTTTGCCTTTTTTGGGACTTTACAATTTTTCTTTTTTTTTTTCGTGTGTGTTTATGGTGTGTTTATGCCCTTTTTCTTAAGGTATACAAGAGACTGAATATTTTTTTTTCTTTTTAATCATTATTACTGTTAGGGATAACATTGTTCACCCTAACTGGTTTAGGTGAAATAATAACTATGAATCATAGTTAGTGTATGTGAGAGTGTATACAGCTTTAACTGGGAAATAGCAATTAAAGGAGTGGTTATGAAAACAATATAAAAGTAGAAAGACTACGGCTTGCTCTCTCTCTCTGGCTGGCTTTGATGATCCCTGATTACTGCTTGGAATCAAGACTGCATTGCTCGAACGGGAGAGACAACAAAGGACTGATTTTTAAGTGAACTGACATAGGATATTCTACATGGACTTTGCTAACTGAATACCCCTGAATGGACTGACTACATGGTAAATGAATTTTGGACTATTATTTGACTATGCCATAAACTTATACTGGAATAAAATATATTCTTGATAGCACAAGCGTATCTGTTATTTTTGCTGTATGTTAATAAACATACAAACTTAGCTCACTCATTTATCTGTCTGCCTATCTGACTAACGCTGCACATTCTGTTTAGCTTGTCTACCTAACCCTGGTTGGGGAACCCAGGCTTAACACTGGTTATGGGCCCAGAGGCTGCAAAGTCAGTTTAACTAGGTTAAACAGATTTATGTAAAAAGTGAGAGTTTGTATTGTTATACATTACAGTAAACAGACAGCTGTGTTTTATTAATTATATTTTTATATCCATATAAGAAAACATGGCACAAGTCAATCTACAAAGTTTGTCCCTTATATCCAAGCTGGATGGAACAAACTATGTATCATGGTGTACAAAATGTAGTCTACGTCTACGAGGAGAAGGTCTGTGGAACATAATTGAAAATCCACCAAACGTAGAAGAATGGGATCCAGAGGATGAGGAAGACAGACTAAAGATAGAAGAATTTAAGCATAAAAATCAACAAGCCATTTGCATAATTGGATTAACCTTAACTGATCAACAGCTTGTTTATATCCACGGAGAGAAAACGGCTTTTGGGTGTTGGCAGAAGCTGAAGAGAATTTATGTTCGAGATAATATTGGTGCTCACATAAATCTAACACGGAAGCTTTTCAGGACACATCTCCAAACAAATGGTGACATGCAGAGTCATTTAAAAACTATGCAAAGCATTTTCCAAGAATTACACGAGAAAGAGCTTATATTCTCTGAACAACATCAAGTTTATATAATTCTATCTTCCCTTGATGAAAGTTATGATAACTACGTAACTTCACTCGAAATTTTGCCAAAGGAAAATTTAACTTTAACTGATATAACTGGCAGATTGATCGAAGAGGCCAGAAGAAGGCATGAAAGAGATGAATTAAGGAGGGAACAACCTCAAAAAGAAGATAATAAACCTCCTACTGCATACGCAATTAAAAAGTGTTTTAATTGTGGAGGAAGAGGACATTTGGCAAGATTTTGTAAGAAGGCAAAGCACCAGAATGCTGGCCAGAATACTAAAAATCATCAAAAGATAAATAAACATTTAGAGTTAGCCATGTATACTAACGGAGCTGTAAAAAATAATTTATGGGTGGTTTACAGTGGAGCATCCCATTGTATAACAAATGATAACAAAAATTTTATTAAAATGTCCCAGAGTACACAGCAGATATCATTAGCCAATGGCTGGAAACTGAAAGCTAAAGGTGAAGGTATAGCATATTGTTCTTTCATAAAAGAGAATGTAAAAATGTTATATGTACCACAACTTAAGTTTAATTTAATTTCAGTTAGAATTTTGGTTAAACTAGGATATGTAGTTACATTTAAGGGAGATAACTGCATACTTAAAAAGAAGATAAGAGAATTACTGCATCTTTAAGAGGTGGATTATATGTATTAAATGATGATGGTTTAAAGGTGGCTAACACAATTTATGAAAATAAGAAACCTCATGACGAATGTATTCACTTGTTACATCGAAGGCTAGGGCATTTAAATTTTAAAATGCTTAAGAAAACTGTTGAATTGTCTAAGGGAATAAGTTTGAAATCTTGTAATAAGTATTTGCAATGTAATGCCTGTAATCAAAATAAGAGCAGGGTTATACCGGCTAATAGAGTTGATGGATTTACTACTAAAGAGCCTTTAGAAGTAGTATTTGCTGATCTAATAGGTCCGAAAAAACCAAGTGTAGGAGGAGCTCGCCACATACTAAGTATAATGGATCACTATTCTAGATATGGGTTTTGCTATTTAATGAAGAGCAAAACTGAAACATATCAAAATCTATTTAATTGGTTAAAATTCTCAGAAAGAAAAACTAAAAAGAAATTAGTAACTCTCATCACAGATAATGGTACAGAATTTACAAATAATAAATTTAAAAACAAACTAAGAATGTTTGGTATTCAACATAAAATGTCTGCACCATATAGGCCACAACATAATGCCTTTATAGAGAGAAGAGGCCAAACATTACAATCAATGGCACGAACTATGATGTCTGATTCAGGATTACCTGACAATTTATGGGGACAAGCAATAATGTGTGGTAATCATATATTAAATAATGTTGTTAATTCAACAACAGGTGAATTACCATTCACACTGTGGCATGGTACAAAACCTGATTTAAGTTACATGCACACATTTGGAGCACCAGCATGGGTGCATATCCCTACACAACTTAGACACAAAGGACAGAATAGAGCTAAAAGATTAATTTTTTTAGGATATACATCTAATCATAGATCTTATATATTCTGGGAACCAGGTACATCTAGAGTTTACACCAGTGCTAGTGCAAAATTCCTAGAACATGTAGGATGGAATAGATTAGAGCAAGATTTAAATAATGAAGTAATTATTGAACCCTACAAAAGGCAGAAAGATCAGATTAGCAGATTATAAGAAGAGTCCAATTAAAGAAGAAGTCCACGAAGAGCAAATAGGACCAGAACAAGAGGAAATAGTTGATCAGGAAGAGTTACATAATCAAGAACAATTAATAAATGAAAGTCCACCTGTAAGTCCTATAATACCTAGACGTACTACACGTGTAACTAGACCACCTGATAGGTATCAAACAAGTATAGTTTGCCAAGTAACTAAAGTTCCAACTAGTGTAGATGAACTTAGGATGTATTCTGCTAAGGATCAGGAGAATTGGCAAAAGGCAATGGAAAAAGAACTAAATTCATTAAAGGTAATGAAAGTGTATGAAGATGCCAAATTACCTCCAGGAGAAAAATCCATTGGGTGCAAATGGATATTTAAAGTAAAAACTGGAAATGATGGGACTGTTACCCATAAAGCTAGGTTAGTAGCTCAAGGATTTAATCAAACTGCATCTGATTATGATGAAGTTTTTGCACCAAGCCTTAAAGCTACATCTTTAAGAGCAGCATTAGTGTGGGCAGCTAAGAAAAACTATGTCATTAACCATTTAGATGTAGAAACTGCTTATCTACATGCACCATTGCAACACACTATATATTTAAGGAAACCAATTGGCATACATGACAATAAAGTAAATAGTGATGATTGTTGGAAACTCAAAAAGAGTCTTTACGGGTTAAAACAATCTGGGTTTGAGTGGAACCAATATATTGTAAAAGAGCTAAACAATATAGGTTTTAAATCTGGTTTAGCAGATCCGTGTGTGTTTAAAAGAGAAAATAATGGAACGGTGTCATTATTATTATTATTTACTGATGATATTGCTTTAATAACTAAGACTAATAATGAAGCTAATGAAATTATATCATTATTAGCCAAAAAGATAAAAATAAAGCATTTAGATGAAATTAAAAGGTATCTAGGATTGACAATAAATAAAACAAATAATGGTTTTAAGATATCTCAAGAAGATAAAATTTGCCAATTAATTAAAACTTATAATATGGAACTTTGTAAACCGGCAAAGACTCCAATGAGTCAGGAAGTTTGCCAAACTAATGATCAAAGTCCCAAATTTGATAAGTCCATGTATCAATCTTTGATTGGTAGCTTATCATATATAAGCAATTGGTCAAGGCCAGATATAGCTTATAGTGTAAATCAGCTGGCACGTTTTAATTCAGATCCAAAAGAATGTCATTGGAAATCCTTAAAAAGAATATTGAGATATCTTAAGGGAACAATAAACCATGCATTATATATAGAACCAAAGGATGATTTGAGTCTTAGTGCTTATGCAGATGCAAGTTTTGCAACTGATATAAACACTAGAAAATCAACATCTGGGATGGCTATATTATTTGGCAAGACACTAATAGGATGGAGGTCAATCAGACAACAGCATATTAGCTTATCTACGATGGAAGCTAAATTTTCATGTCTGTCATTATTATGCACTGACTTGATTTTCTACAAACAATTATTGTTGGACATGGGTATAACTGTAAAAGATTCCATTATGGTGTATGAGGATAACCAAGCAGCTATAAAGTTAGCTACTAGTATTGCTGTAAAAACTAGATCAAAACATACTGACCTAAGATATTTGAATGTAAGAGAATCAGTGAAAAATGGATTAATTAAATTGGTATACTGCATGTCAGAAGAAAACATTGCAGACCAATTTACAAAAGCTCAAGGAGCAACTAAGTTTAAAGAAAGTTGCGAAAAATATTTTCTAAAGATGTAAATGATTCATAGTTATTATGTAACCTAAAAGGGGAGAATGTTAGGGATAACATTGTTCACCCTAACTGGTTTAGGTGAAATAATAACTATGAATCATAGTTAGTGTATGTTAGAGTGTATACAGCTTTAACTGGGAAATAGCAATTAAAGGAGTGGTTATGAAAACAATATAAAAGTAGCAAGACTACGGCTTGCTCTCTCTCTCTGGCTGGCTTTGATGATCCCTGATGACTGCTTGGAATCAAGACTGCATTGCTCGATTGGGAGAGACAACAAAGGACTGATTTTTAAGCGAACTGACATAGGATATTCTTCATGGACTTTGCTAACTGAATACCCCTGAATGGACTGACTACATGGTAAATGAATTTTGGACTATTATTTGACTATGCCATAAACTTATACTGGAATAAAATATATTCTTGATAGCACAAGGGTATCTGTTATTTTTGCTGTATGTTAATAAACATACAAACTTAGCTCACTCATTTATCTGTGTGCCTATCTGACTAACGCTGCACATTCTGTTTAGCTTGTCTACCTAACCCTGGTTGGGGAACCCAGGCTTAACAATTACCAATTGTTTTTTTTCTATTTTTCCACTATTTTTACTTGGAATTGTAATTGGTTATTTCACAACTTGATTAAGGTCTAGAAGAATTTGAAAGATGTTGAATTTCTCAAAATGAGTAGGAAGTTAACGTTCTTCAACTTCTGCTTCCTCCTCTCCATCATCTGGAGGACAATGCTCAATACAGACAATGTTAAAGCAAGAAAAAGAATAAGAAAAAGTAACCCTACTGATGATTCTGCAAGGAATTCAAAATATTCAAACAAGATCAGAGAATATTGAAAAGAGAATAGAGAACATTTAACAAAGAACAGAGAATACTGAACAAAGAACAGAGAACATTGAACAAAGAACAGGGAAAACCAATGAAAAAGTGGAGAACATCCAACAAATAATGATGAAGTAAGATGAGAGGCTCCAAGAATTGAAGAAGGTAAATAAAGAGATAAGAAGATTGGAGACATTGATAACAGATTAATGGTGGTTGAAAAAGATAAAAGTGGTATGCTGAGATGGGAGATGGACAATTCAGAATTTTATCTCAGATTTCAAAACATAGAGGAAGAAAAAGGACAAAACTTAGCTGAGATAATGATAGAAATACTGGCTGAAGCTTTGGAATGATGATGGATGGAATAGGTGAGGTTTATTGAGTCTTTATAAGATATGCAATGAGAAATAGTTTACCAAGAGAAGTTCACATCAGATTTACAAAGAAAGCCATTAAAACATAAATATTGCAAGTGGCAAGAGAGAAAACATTGAAATACAAAGATAAGGAGACTATGGTCTTGAAACAAGTGCCCAGAATAGTGAGAGAGATGAAAAAAGAATACCGATTCTTGACCAAATTGTAACTTTAAAAAGAGGTGAATTATAGATGGCTGATTCCAGAAGGTTTAATGTTCACATGGCAAGAAAAGAGATATAGAATTTACTCAATTGAGAAAGCTGAATCATTTTACACAGAATTTTTTAAAGAGGAGAAAGAAGCAGAAAAAAAAAATTCATTAATTGAATTTCGAGAGGACTACCAAATGATGACTGGAAAAGAAGAAGGTGCAGTAGGCAGAAAGGAGGAGGCTAAAGAACAACGCGAACCAAGATCTACGAGAGCTGTTAAACCTAACTACAAAATTTAATCATGAAAGAAAAAATAATTAATTACAATCAACATAAATGGACTTAATTAAGCTGTTAAAAGAAGGAAAATTTTTTTCATAAATTAGAGAAATTAAAATTTGATATAATTTGTCTACAAGAAGTACACATTAAAAACCAACATGAACAATTGCTGAGACAGTCAAAATTAGGGAAAATATTTACTTTCCTGAAAATATTTATTTACAGGATAAATAAATCCTGTAAATTTATTTACTATTCCTCTGACGCAATACACAAAAAGAGGAGTGGTCCTATATATTAAAGATATTATCCCAGCGAAATTAATATATACTGATTATGATGGAACAATACTAATGGTGGAAATAATAGATAATAATATGAAAACACTCCTGATTGCAATCTATGCCCCGAAAAACAATCAAGAAGAATTTTATAAAAAATTACACATGAAAATAATTGAACTGGACTATGCTAATATAGTTTTGATGGGAGATTTTAAAGGAATTGTAGACAATAAACTGGATTATGTAGCACAGAAGACAACAAAGCAAAGCAGAAAGATCCTCCCTAAATCCTTTTTTAAAATGGTGGATGAAATAAACTTAAAAGATACATGGAGCGAAAGAAATGCTAAAATCAAACAATACACTTTATATTCAAATAGACATTTATCATGCTCCAGTATAGCTATGATATGGATGTCAACAGAATTGTTAATCAATATTCAAGAAGTAAACACTGAAACAGGTACTTGAGCAGATCACAATCCAATGACAATTAACTGGAAAGGACAAAGAAGAAGATTGAGATGGACGTTAAATAATACTATATTAAAGGAAAAAGACTTCACACAGTGTATGGAGAAAGAACTGCCTTTTTTCTTTAGAGAAAATAAAAAAGAAGAAACATCAATTCAGAATATATGGGATACAATGAAGGCAAATGCCAGAGGCTTGATAATAAACTATACAAGGAAAAGAAATACTATGAAAAGATTAGCATCTAAGGCATAAGAGGATGACTACAAAGGACTTGAAAAAGAGTTACAGAAAATGCCGCAGAAAAAGGATATATGTTAAAAATGAATATAACCAAACATAAAATGGGTATAATAGAAAAAGAAGAGCGAGCACAAAAAATTAGAGGTGCTAAACATAACTATTTTGAAGATGCAAATAAACCAGGTAGATGGTTATCATATAAACTGAGAAAGGAGAAAGAATCAAGGAAAATATTGCAATTAATAGATGACCAAGGCCAAGTTTACTATGGTAGGAAAGAGAAGAAAGAAATCATATGAGACTATTATGAAAAATTATAAACACAAGACAATATTGATGAGGAAAGAGTTAAACAGTGTCTACAGAATGCTAATCTACCCCAGATACCTAAAGAGATTGAAACAATGTTAGAAAGCAATATAACGATGATGGAGTTAACTGAAGCACTTAAGAAGCAAAATAATGGAAAAGCACCAGGCCTAGATGGACTTACAGCAGAATTTTATAAAACATTACAAGAATCGTTGAACCTTCCATTGTTAGAAGTTATGAATGAAGTTATATTAAATAAGAGGATACCTAAAACATGGTGAGAAGCTTATATTACACTTATTCCAAAAAAGGAGGCTGATCCATTAGAAATTAAGAACTATGGACCTATTTCTTTACAAAACGCAGATAATAAAATTTTTGCTTCAATATTGGCAGAAAGACTTAAAAAATATTTAAATAGTTTTATTCATCCTGATCAAAATGGATTTCTGCCAAAGAGACAAATTAAAGACAGTATGAAAGTAATTTTGGACACAATTTTGGAGGCTCATCCTGAAAAACAAATGGCTTTGATATTTTTAGATGCACAAAAGGCATTTGATAATGTGAACTTGCAATTCATGTTGTTACTGCTGGAACAGATGGGCTTTACTAAAAAATTTACTCAAGCAATAGAAGCCATACATTATAAGCATACAGCAAAGGTAATGATAGAAGGAGAATTGACAGATTCTATTGACATAAGAAAAGGAACAAGACAAGGATGCCCACTGGCACCCTTGTTGTTTGTGTTAACCTTGAAAGTGTTAAACAGAAATATTATAGAAGAAAAGGATATAAAAGGGATGAAAATTAAAAAGGAAGCATTTAAACCGCAAGCATTCACAGATGACTTGGTTTTCATCTTAGAAGATCCATTAGAAACAGCATCAAAATTGATAGAAAAGATAGAGACATATCGAAAGGTGGCTGGCTTGAAAATAAATAAAGATAAGACAAATATTCTGACAAAGAACATGTTATCAAGACAAAAGGAAGAATTAGCAGACCTACTGAATATCCAGATCACAAATATGGTCAAATACTTGGGGATATATATGACAGCAAGATGCAATACACTAAAAGAGAATAATTATATTAAACTTAAGCAGCAGATAGTGCTAGATCTGGTGAAATGGGAAAATTTACAACTGTCACTAATAGGGAGAATATCAACAATCAAGATGAATATATTATCCAGAATTTTATATTTGTTTCAAACAATTGCAATTAGGCTTGGAAAAGATTATATTGAAGATTTAAGATTTAAATTAAGATTTAAGCCAAGATGGCTTGCCTAACTGGGAGTTGTACTATCAAGCTACGAAACTGATGTGGAGAAAGTAATGGATAACATTAAGAAATACCAGATTGTTGAGATTAGAAGGACATGATCTGTTGTTGGGGTGACATGCTTTTTTATGGTATAAAGGAACTAAAACACAGGGTACTTTAGAAGACATTATGTACGGGAGTCTCTGTGGTTAAATTGGGAGAAATTTAAAAGACAACGTTATTTGAAAATTGCAGTCTGTTTATCGACTGTTGAAGCATTTTCTTAATCTATAATATACAAAAAGGAACAAACAGTTAGATATGGTGAAATAGTGAATGAAAAGGGTGAACTTAAATCTATGCAAAAATTAGAGGAACAAGGTATGAAGATGAATTGGTTTTCATATGCGCAAATACAATCAAGGTATGATAAAGATTTTAAAACAGAAGGTTTTTATGATAAATTGACTGATTTAGATAAGATTTTGACAGGTGCTGATGAAAAGGTGATTAAAATTATGTGGATATTTTTTAGAAATTAAATTAGAAGAAGAACAAATTAAAGAAATATGATTGCTTGGGGGAAGAATTTTGGATATGGGATTGATTTAGAGAAATGGCAAAAATTGTGATCTCAAAATTATAAAACGACAATGTCAACAGCATATAAAGAAAATTTGTATAAGATATTTTATAGCTGGCACTTTTCCTCGACTTGAATGTTCAAGAATAAGTCCAAAAAGTGTTAGAAATGTCATCAGACACCTGGCTCATACTACCATATGTGGTGGACATGTTCGGACACTAAAAAATACTGGACTAAAATCCACATGTGGCTGGAAAAAATGGCAAATAAGCATATAGATTTGAAACCAGAGATTTTTTTATTAGGAATTTTACCTGAAATATATAGTAAAGAACTTAAATACCTAATTGCAAATGTATTAACAGTGGCTAGGTTTGTATTTGCTAAAAATTGGAAAAATGAGAAAATACCATCACAGGAGGAAATCATTAAGAAAATATTGGAATGTGCTGAAATGAGTAGATTGACATTTGAAATTAGAGAGCAAGAAGATAAACAATTTTATAAAATTTGGGATCTATTCTATCAATGGTCAGATAACAAAACATTGTAATGAAAAATGTAGATTTTTAGAAAATAATAAATATATAAAGATGTATTTTCTTTTTTTTCTTTTTTTTAATTATGTCTACAAAATGATTCTAGGATAGATCTGGGAAGATAATATGAATTGTTACAAAATAAACTAAGTAAAATATGATTATTTTATAAAACATGAGTGAATAAAAGTATAGTCAACAATTGATTAATAAAGATATTAATGTACTTGATATTTGATTGAAAATATGAGAGGATATATAATGTAATTGTAACTGAAGACTACGAAATAGCACAAAACAATTTGTAAACCAAATTGTCACTCTATTAAAAAGATTTCTGTCATCTATTTACTTTAATTTCCAATGGTTTTGAGTATACTGATCAATGAATCCTGTCCTCTGTTTGCTGCTCTAGTTACATATGGAAATATCTATAAACTTTTTTCAGCTTCCACCTTGATAAATAAGTAGAAAAGACCAGATATTTATTCCTCTTATCTCTTTACTTCAGAAAGTCTCATGTTGTGATTTCAGAGATGCCTCATATTTCAGCTGCAGATGGAATTGCTTGTAGCTCTATAGAGTTGGCTACAGGTGAATAGAGAGCCAGATATGCAAATATAACTTCCTTTTATGCAAAAAATAAATCTTTGTCAGGCACTTGGTTCATGTGACACCAGGAATACCTTGTGAGGCATTTAAAAATGTCTCACAGAATGGAGCTACTTATGCAGAATATATGGAAATTACAATTTTGTTTCCAGCTTCTAAAATTTTCAAATTCCTTCAGAGTCATTGGTAGGAAGAAGAGCAGTCTGCTATTTCATTCTCTCCCAGAGCAGTTAAGAAAGCTTCAAACTGTATTGAAATAGATAACAAATCTTCAATATCATTTAAAAATTTGAAATACAGGTTTATGTATTTATGTGTTATTTTATATAATTCCATTCTTGAAATAACTTCCTGATACTTTATAAAGTATATCACCAAACACAGTAAAATAGTTATTTTCTCACAAACTCAAAAGTCTTTATTTTAAATTACATAATCCCTTTGTTAGTCATATTTACATAAGTGCTAAAAGCTTTCTTTTTTTTATTTTTTATTGGTTTTTAAAACAAACATAAACAAACAAAACATAAAAACATCAAGCCATCTTCCATATATATATGGAAGTGTGCCAGTTGCTTTACAAATTGTTTTGTGCTTCCATTTCATAGTCTTCAATTACAATTACATTGTATATATTCTCATATTTTCAATCAAGTATTAAATAGATTAATATCATTATTAATCAATCATTTGACTATATTTTGATTCATTCATGTTTTACGAAATAATCATATTTTACTTAATTTATTTTATGACATTTCATATTATTATCTCAAGTCTATCCTAGAATCATTTTGTAGATATAATAAGAAAAAAATACATCTTTATATATTTACTATTTTCTAAGAATCTACATAATTCATTACTATGTTTTATTGTCTAACCATTGATAGAACAGATCCCAAATATTATAAAATTGTTTATGATCTTGTTCTCTGATTTCAAATGTCAATCTACTCATTTCAGCACATTCCAATCTTTTCTTAATGATTTCCTCCTGTGAAGGTATTTTCTCATTTTTCCAATTTTTAGCAAATACAATCCTAGCCACTGTTAATACATTTACAATCAGGTATTTCAGTTCTTTACTATATATATCAGTATAGTACATATAATATACTATATATATTTCAAAATATAAAATTCCCAATAGAAATATCTCTGTTTTCAAATCTATATGCTTTTTTGTCCTTTTTTCCAACCACATGTGGATTTTAGTCCAGTATTTTTTAGCATCTGTACATGTCCATCACATATGGTAATATGAGCCAGGTGTCTGATGACATTTCCAACATTTTTCAGATTTGTTCTTGAACATTCTTGCTATTCTTGTCGGGGGGAAATGCCACCTGTAAAACATCTTATACAAATTTTCTTTATATGCTGTTGACATTGTCATTTTATAATTTTGAGACCACAATTTTTGCCATTTTTCTAGGTCAATCCCACATCCAAAATTCTTCCCCCAAGCAACCATAGTTTCTTTAACTTGTTCTTCTTCTAGTTTAATTTCCAACAAGTATCCATACAATTTTTTAATCACCTTTTCATCAGTACCTGTCAAAAACTTATCTAACTCAGTCAGTTTATCATAAAAACCTTCTGTTTTAAAATCTTTAACATACCTTGAATGTATTTGTTCATATGAAAACCAATTCATCTTTATACCTTGTTCCTCTAATTTTTGCATAGATTAAAATTCACCCTTTTCATTCACTATTTCACCATATCTAACTTTTCCTTTTTATATATTATAGGATAAGAAAATGCTTCAATAGTTGATAGCCAGACTGGAATTTTCAAATTAACATTGCCTTTTAGTCTTCTCCCAGTTTAACCACAGAGACTGCCGTATATACTGTCTTCTAAAATACCCCTGTGTTTTAGTTCCTTTATACCATAGAAAGGCATGCCACCCCAACAACAGATCATGTCCTTCTAATCTCAACAATCTAGTATTTCTTAATGTTATCCATTCCTTTACCCACATCAATTTGTAGCTTGGTAATACAACTCCCAAATAGGCAAACCAAATCCTCCTCTTATTCTAGCATCTTGCAAGAGTTTTAACTTTCTTCTCGCTTTCTTACCATGCCATGTATATTTCAACACAATTTTATTTAAATCTTCAAAGTAATCTTTTCCAAGCCTAACTGGAATTGTCTGAAACAAGTATAACATTCTGGGTAATATATTCATCTTGATTGTTGGTATTTTCCCTATTAGTGACAGTTGTAAATTTTCCCATTTCACCAGATCTAGCGCTATCTGCTGCTTAAGTTTGATGTAATTATTCACTTTTAGTGTACTGCATCTTGCTGTCAAGTGTATCCCCAAATACTTGATCTTATTCGTGACCTGGATTTTCAATAGGTCTGCCAGTTCTTCCTTTTGTCTTCATAGCATATTCTTTGTCAAGATCTTTGTCTTATTTTTATTTATTTTCAAACAGCCACCTTTCCATATGTCTCTATCTTTTCTATCAATTTTAATGCTGTTTCTAGTGGGTCTTCTAGAATGAAAACCAGATCATCTGCAAATGCTCGCAACTTAAATTCTTCCTTTTTAATTTTCATCCCTTTTATATTCTTTTCATCTCTAATATTTCTGTTTAACACTTCCAAGGTTAACACAAACAACAGAGGTGATAGTGGACAGTGGGCACGCTTGTCTTGTTCCTTTTCTGTTATCAATAGAATCTGTCAATTCTCCCTCTATCATTTCCTTTGCCATTTGCTTATGATATAAGTGCTAAAAGATTTCTTAAATGCCAAATAAAATTTCTAAATTTTGAAGACAACCAATACATTAACACAATATCTTTTTCCGAATTGTATCAAAACAAATCTCCCAGTTTAATGTCTTAACTAAGTTTATTTGAATCTATTTGAAAAAGTAGTAGTATCACCGCTAGCTGTTAAAGAAAAACAGGATTAAAATCTACAGTGAATAAATTTATTGCAAAATTAAAAGTTCAATAATCTTTCAACAGGAAACTTGGATATTTTTAAAAAAGAGGAATATTTGTCACTTGTGTTGAGGTATTCCCCGTTAGGATAATGAGTGCACTCAGGGAAACATAGTGAGAGTGGTGAGGAATAACACACAACCAGTGTAAAGATACACTGAATAGTAAAATGTAGGTTTTACTTCCTGTAAATGGGTAAATAAAGTCCAGCAAAAAGTCCAAATCATACATGGTTAAATAGGTAATATTCAATACAATCAGTCCAGGGATAATCCAAAAATGAAGTCTGGTCTCATAAACAAAGCTCAGTAAATGGAGTTTGCTAACAGTTGCAAGACTCACAGCAATCCAAGCAAAACGACAATCAGGCAAAAGGCAACAGGGAAATGCAAGAAGAGAGCAAACCAGGTTTCTGTCTCCATCTTATGGCCATCGGAGCAACCTCAGTCAATCGCAATTACAGCACTCTCTTAAAGATACAATCGTATCAAATAACTATCCTGGTTTATATATTGCCAACCCAACTGTTAGGTGACTATCATTCCTAATATTCTCCCCTTTGGTAGGACAATATATAAAACCTTACAGTTTCAATCCATATTCCTCACAGCAAGCCTTATGTTTTACAGTGCCTTAGGCTTTCTGCAATGTTACTCTCTGACATGCAGTACTCCAGTATAATCATTTTACTTTGAACACATTGTCTTACATTTAGATATCATAGATCGGTGTGTTTTGATCTTGTCTTTACAGCGAGATTGGAAGCCATCTGGATTGCTGATTGGTTGTTTTCAAATACAACAATAGGTTCCTTTACATTAATTCCCATGTCCATCATTAGTTGTTACAGATACTAAATCTGTACTTAATAGAGACAAACATGAGAATTCAGCCTCCATTGTTGATAAGCTTAGATGTTTTTGTCGAATAGACCAGGGGTCCCCAACCACTGGGTCCCAGACCAGTACCGGTCCGTGGATCATTTTGTACCGGGCCGCAAAGAATGAATAATTGTGATTAAAATATATATAAAAATATGCTTTTAGTAAAGAAATAGTAAAGAAGCCCTTGACTATTGGGGAAGAATTGATTTTGCTGGTCCTTGAAAAAATGTTTCTGCGTGAAACTGGTCCCTGGTACAAAAAAGATTGGGGACCATAGACCACCATCCAATTAACACCTTTCCTAATAACACTACAGTACCTGATGTTGATTTACGTGTCGGTACATCTGTAGCAAAATTTGCATCAGCATATGCAGTTAAACTTAGTTCATCTTTAGGCTCCAAATATAATGCATTATGCATTGTTTGTTTAAGATATCTCAACATACGCGTAGCAGCTTGCCAGTACCTTTTAGTAGGCTCTGCATTAAAACTTGCTAATTGGTTAACACTACATGCTATGTCTGGCCTATATCAATTACTAAAATAGGATGAACTACCAATTAATGATTGATAAATGTCTTTTTCAAAAACAGGACATCATTGTGGCTAAACTCCTGACTCATTGGTGTCTTAGCTGGTTTACAAAGTTCCATTTTAAAGTTCTTCAGTAAGTGGTTAATTTTATCTGCCTGTGAGATTTTGTAGCTTCCCTTAGTTTTATCTATTTTCAAACCAAGGTACTATTTAATCTCACCTAAATGTTTTATTTTAAATTTCTTTTCCAACAGTGAAATAATCTCAGTAGCTTCTTGCTCAATCTTAATGATTAATGCTGTATCATCAGTGAACAATAGCAACAATGAAATTGCACCATCACTTTCTGAATAAACATGGATCAGCCATGCCAGCTACAAAGCCTATCTTTGTTAATTCCTTCACTATGCACTGGTTTCATTCATAGCCTGATTGCTTCAAGACATAAAGAATCTTTTTTAATCTCCAGCACTCAGCTTGTTATCAGTTTTTATCCCCAAAGGCTTCTTTAAATATGTCATATGTTGCAACAGTGCATGAAGATATGCCGTCTCCACATCTAAATGGTTTACTGTGTATTTATTCTTAGCTCCCACACTAATGCTGCTCGAAATGTGGTAGCCTTCAGACTAGGTGCAACCACCTTGTTGTAGTCGTTGGCTGACTGATCAAACCCTTGTGCTACTAACCTGGATTTATGGGTAACAATCCCATCCATACCTGTCTTAATTTTATAAATCAACTTCCACCCTATGGCATGCTCACCTGGTTGTAACCTGACATTTTCATATAACTCCAAACTTTGTAAGGATTTCAGTTCCTTATCCATTGCTTCCTGCCAAGCAGCCTGATCCTAGCAGGATAAAGTTTCAGTTCATTATGGTTAGTAGGAACTATATTTACTTGGCATGCTATCCTAGCCTGATATATATCTGGTGGTTGTGTTACATGGGTTGAACGTCTAGGTAACTCAGGGCTTACTGGTGGACTCTCCCGTTCCACCTGCTTCTGTTCTTCTACCTCCTCCTGTGCCTGTTCTTCCTCTTTAATGGCTATTGATGGTTTAACTATCTCACCATTAGGGACTACTTGGGTGTCGATAACAACATCATTGTTGGATTCCTGTTCTAGTTTATTCTACCCAACATGCTCAAAAAATTCAGCATTAGTGCTACAGTAATTATTACCTGTGCCTGGATCCCAGTATTGAAACGATCTATGGTTGGCCTCATAACCTATGAAAAATAATTTCCTAGCTCTATGTTGCCCTTTCAGGTTTACTTGTGAGGGAATATGCACCCATACTGGAGCTCCAAATGTGTGTAGATAACTTAAATTTGGTTTTCTGTTATTCCAATGAGTGAATGGCAATTCACCAGTTGTTTTATTCACCACATTGTTTAACACATGATTGCTACACATAATGGCTTCACCCCATAGTGTTTCAGGCAAATCTGAATTAGATATCATAGTGCGAATAATGGCTTGTTACATTTGCCGTTTTCATTCAATAAACGAGTTATGTTGTGGCCTGTAAGGGGCAGAACACTTATGCTCAATACCAGCCAATTTCAACATCGTTTGGAATCTATCATTGATAAACTCAGTCCCGTTATCTGTAACTAAAGTAATTACTCTACATTTCATTTTCCTTTCTGCAAATCTTATCCAATTAAAAAAATGTTATAATGTTTCTGTTTTGTTTTTCAAGAGATAGCAGAAACCGTACCGTGAGTAATGATCCATTATAATCAAAACATAGCAGGCACTTCCCAAACTGGGTTTCTTAGGACCAATTGTGTCAGCCAAAACAACCTCTAAAGGTTCTTTGGTCTTAAACTCATTCAGTTGTTTGCTGGAGTAACCTTGCTTTTCTCCTGATTACAGGCATTACAGTTTAAATACTTGCTACATGGTTTTAATTTTACTACCTCTAACAATGTAACAGTTTGTTTCAGCATTTTTAAATTAATGTGCCCCAGATGTCTATGCAGTAAATGTCACATGTTTACATTCATCATGTGGCTTAACATTGTTATAAACTGAGTTAGCCATCTGCTAACTCAGTCATCATTATCAGGTCATCATCATTATCAGGTCATCATTATCACATATAAATCATTCTCTATAGTAGCAGTAACACTTTTACCCTCTTTCTCTATTATACAGTTATCTCCCCTAAAGATAATGACATAACCAACATGAACTGAGGCCCTTACTGATAACAAATTAAATTTCAGTTTCGGGACATATAACATAAATGCTCATTTACACATGAACAATATGCAGTTCCTTCACCAGATGCTTTTGTCTTCCATCCATTTGCCAATGATACATGTTGCTTACTCTTGGACATCTTTACAAACCTCTCTTTATTTATAGTAATGCACTGTGTTGCTCCACTATCAACTACTCACAAATCATGGTTTACAGTTGAATTGCTAGACATAGCTAAATTAACATTCTTCTTAGCCTTCTGGTGATTACCAGTATTCTGTCCTTTGCCCTTCTTACAGAATCTAGCTATATGTCCCCTAGCCCCACAAGAATAACATTTCCTAACAGAATAGGCAGTTGAAAACAAATCCTCTTCTTGTGGTTGTTTCTCTCTCAGATGGTCTTTATTCTGTCATCTTCTTGCCTCTTTTAACAATTGTCCAGTTATGTCAGTCAATGTCAGTTCATTTCTGGTCAAGACCTCCAGTGAAGATACGTAATCATACCTTTCATCCAATGAGGAAAGAATGATGTAAACCTGATGTAGCTCTGAAAAAATCAATTCCTTTTCATGCAGCTCTTGAAAAGTTATTTTCATTAAGTTCAAATGAGCTAACATGTCTCCACCTTTCAGAAGACGTGCTCTAAACAGTTTACAAGTAAGTTGTGTGTGTGCACACTGTAATGAACATAAATTCTCTTCAAATTCTCCCAACACATAGCAACAGACTCTTCTCCATGAATATGGACTTGCTGCTGGTCACTCAATGTTAGTCCAATTATACAAAGAGCTCATTTGTTGTTCCATTTAAAGTCAGCTAACTTTTTGGCATCATCCTCATTATTTAGATCCCAAGCATTTACATCCGATGGATACTGAACGGCAGCCCATAACCCTTCCCTACACAGAAGTAGACTGCACTTCATAGACCAGGAAACATAGTTTGTTCCATCCAACCGGATTATCAGTGATAGACTTGTTGACAGGTCTTGTGCCATCTTTCCCAGGACAGTAACCCACAATTAAACAGTAAACAGCTGTCTGTATACAGTACTGTGTATTCACACTAACTCTAAATTATCTGAGCCTGGTATGAACTGGGTCCATAAACAGTGTTGAGGTATTCCCTGCTTGGAGAATTAGGGCACTCAGAGAAACATAGTGACAGTGGTGAGGAATAACACACAATGTCAGGCGGAGCTCCATTCAAAATCCAGGAAAGAAATTGGGTATTCTCTCTGGGTGGGGAGGTGGAAGAGATTCAGAATAATGTCAGGAAAGAAATATTTAGGCTCTTTAGTTTAGAGAAAATATATATTTTACTGAAAGTGAAGTGGTAGCAACCAAAGAATTCTGAATCTGAGAATTTAGGTGCGCAATTCACATAAAGAAAGTGACAGAAATGTTCCCACCCCCAATAGTTCAAATGACACTTCCAATTAGAAGTTGTGGATATGATCATGTGGGCATCTTCAGGTGATGATGAGGCCTCTGTCTGTTGACCTTGGAATATTTTGATAACGGGTTGCAGTTGCGCAAAGAAGAAAAAGCTAAGTGAGAAATAGAAACCTAACTCTACTTCATGCTCCCCGCTCCCATTTATACAACAGATGAATGTAACACCTCCAGCTCACTTCCCCAACTTATTCCTACCTACCTCCCCCCCCGTTACTTATGGCAGTCGAAAGATGCAAAGCAATAGCAGAAGATCTTGAAGGCTGACATTCGGCCCTCCTAGAAAAAGGAAAATCATCAGTCCTAGAAGAGAGAGAGAGAGGAGAAAACATAAAGACAATTATTAATCATTAAACAATGACAAAACAATACACTCCTAAGGCTTATCAGGATACTTGGAACGAAATGCTTTGATCAACTTAGGGGCTTTAACGTCAGTTTCGTTAACCCATTCGGCTTGTGAAGAAGGGAAATGTTTCCAGGCTACAAGATATTGGAGTTGACCCCTCCATTTGCGAGAGTCCAGAATTTCTTTAACTTCAAAATGTTGTTCGCCTTCAATCAGCATTGGTATGGGAGGGTCAGCCTGGATGAGTCTTAAGTCAGAAGTACGTTCAGGTTTTAGCAAACTAACATGGAAAACTGGATGAATTCGTCGAAGAGTTTTGGGTAAGTTTAGCTGGACTGTTACAGGATTTATAATCCGTTCAATTGTGAATGGACCAACGTACTTAGGGCCAAGCTTCTTTGACTTTTGAATGGTCTGCAGGTATCTGGTGGACAGGAAAACCTTGTCGCCCACTTTATATTCTTTCTGTGGAGATCTTTTCTTGTCTGCAAATTTCTTATGAGCTTGATGGGCCTCATCTAATGCTTTGCGTGTTACTGGCCAGTTAAGTTGGAGTTGAGTTATCCATTCATCCAACGAATGGATGTTAGGTTTTTCACGAGGAAGTTCAGGTATGGGAATGAAATCTTGTCCCGAAGCCACTTTAAATGGAATAAATCCAGTACTACTGTGTACGGAGTTGTTATATGCCACTTCGGCAAAAGGTAGCAATTCGGACCAGTTATCTTGTTGATAATTTATGTAACATCTAAGATATTGTTCTAACACTGCATTAGTCCTCTCACAGGCCCCATTAGTTTGGGGGTGGTAGGTGGAGCTTAATTCCTGGGCAGAGCCTATTAACTTCAGGAACTCTTTCCAAAAATTTGAGGTAAATTGGACCCCTCTGTCAGAGATTATGCGTTCCGGGATGCCATGTAACCTATAGATATGTGAAATAAACAGTTTAGCCAGCGTCTTAGCAGAGGGAATCTTGGAACAAGGTATGCAATGTACTTGTTTGGAAAACAAATCAGTCACTACCCAGATGACCGTGTTTCCACCACTTTCAGGTAATTCTACTATAAAGTCCATAGAGATTTCCTTCCAGGGAGCCGTTGGTCTAGCTACATTTTGTAACAATCCTACTGGCTTACCAGGAGGTCTCTTTGCCGAAGCACAAATTGGACAGCTAGATACATAAGCTTCAATGTCCTTCTTTAAAGTAGGCCACCAGAATTGCCGCTTAACCAGATGTAAGGTCTTCACAAATCCGAAATGGCCAGCTGCTTTAGAATCATGAGCCTGTTGTAGTATTCGGCTGCTCAGTACCTGTGGCACATACAACTTGGCCCCCACCCAAGCCAAGCCATCTCTAATTGTATAGTCACTTGAATGAGCCAGGAACCATTTGTCCAGTTTTAAAGCTTCTTTTAATTGTCCGGTTAGGTCATTCGATAAAACCACTTCTTGATTCTTCCTTTGGGCTCTGGTGATCACTGGGGCAGCTAGGTGTTTGGCTGAGACAATTGGGCTTATCACCTCCTGGTGCATACTATTATATTGAGGTAGTCTAGAGAGAGCATCCGCCATGAAGTACTTCAATGAGAAATTGAATCGCTTGAAGTACTGGGCCCAGCAAACTTGTTTAGGGGACAGCTTCTGGGGCGTTTTTAAGGCTTCCAGATTCTTATGATCAGTCCATACCTCAAACGGGTGTTTTGCTCCTTCCAGGAAATGTCTCCAGGTCAGCAAGGCCCAACGAACTGCAAAAGCTTCTTTCTCCCAGAAGGCCCACCTTCTCTCTGTTTCAGACAGCTTACGGGAGGTATACACACAAGGCTGTAAGGTCCCTTTCTCGTTGATTTGAAGTAATACCGCTCCAATAGCCACATCACTTGCATCAGCTTGAATCACGAAAGGAGTGTCCATATCCGGGTGTTTCAGCACTGGTTCTGCAGCAAACAGTCATTTTAGCTTTTCAAAAACGGCTTGGCACTCCATGGACCACTCCAGCAGCTTTCCTGGCCTTGGCTTCACCTCCCCTTTTGTTTTCAAGAGATTTGTGATGGGCATTGCTATCTTAGCAAATGTCGGGATGAATTGCCGATAAAAATTTGCAAATCCCAAAAAGCTTTGAAGTTGTTTTCTGGTGCGTGGTGGAGCCCACTCCAGAATGGCACGCACCTTCTCTGGATCCATCTCTATGCCTTCAGATGAAATGCGATATCCCAAATAGTCAATTTTGTCTTGATGGAATTTACACTTTGACAATTTAGCATACAACTTAGCGGCACACAGTTTCTGTAAAACTGACCGCACTAACTTCACATGTTCATCCAGTGTCTCCATGTAGATAAGGATATCATCAAGATAAACCAGAACCCCCCTGTATAAATGTTCATGTAACACTTGATTGATCATTTGCATGAATACAGCTGGGGCCCCTTGTAAACCAAAAGGAAGAACGTTGAATTTGAAGCAACCCATCGGGCAGATAAAAGCGGTCTTCCACTCATCCCCTTCCTTAATTCGAATCCGGTAGTATGCTTCTCTCAAATCCAACTTCATGAAAATTTTTCCCTTCGCTAAATGGGCCAACATGTCCTTCATCAAAGGAAGGGGGTACACGTTTTCCACAGAAATACCATTCAAATTTCTGTTATCCACCACCAAGCGTTTGGAACCATCTTTCTTTTCATGGAACAACACTGGGGCCGCCACCCAGGGTCTAGCAGGTTTCATGAAACCATGTTCCAAATTTTTATCAATAAACAGTCTTAGCTTTTCCAATTCCCGTGGGGTCATTGAGTACAACTTTGGTTTCGGGAGCTTCACCCCAGGCAAAATCTCAATAGCACAGTCTGTTGGCTGGTGAGGCGGAAGCTCATCCGAGGCCTTCTCACTGAACACTTCTTTTAAATCCCAATACTCTGTGGGAATTTTCTCCTCATCTTTCATGGGCTCAGTACCCGTGGAAGTTATTTCAAGTAGGTCCTCAGGCTTCATCTGGGATCTGGCCCCTCCTCTCAGTCGCTGCTTTGTGCATATGTGCAACAACCCCTTTCTCCAGTTAACCTGGGGGTTCCATTTCCAGAGCCAGGGCAATCCCAGTATTAATGGTTGCTCCATCCCAGGGACCACAATAAAACACAGGGTCTCATCATGCTCTCCCATGACCATTTCTATAGGTTCCGTGACAAAACGGGCGGGGCAACCTCCAGCCACTGATCCATCTAGTTGGCAAAAGGAAATGGGCATCTTCAAAGTTTTTAGCTTTAGGCCCATTTTCTTCACTACTTCCGTGTTGATTACACACCTTATGCACCCAAAATCTAACAGGGCTAGCATTTCCCCTTCGACCCCTGAATTGGGTACCCTCAACTTCACTGGAATGGTCATAGGGCCCACACTTGGATTTACCAGGAAGTCATCTTCCGAGTCAGAATCCTCCTCCTCAGGGGTCACTGGGGCTTTTGATTCCTCTCCTGTGGGAGGGGTGACCTCTGCTGTCTCTTTCGACTATAGTGCCATTTCGTGAGGCTTCACTGGGGACTTGTCAGGTTTCTTTCCTTCCTTTGGCGCCCCCTTTGGCTCCAACTTGATTCTGCAGTTCACAGCCCGGTGACCTTCCTTCCTGAATCGAAAGCAGGCTGAGGGGTTGGGTCTTGCCGCCAGTCCTCCCTTCTGAGGTTTAGGAGCCTCTTGAGGGCGTGGGGGGAAAACTTGCTTCACCCATAACCTCCCGGCCGTTTACTTTGGATTAAATCAATCTCCACTTCTTCTTCCAGCAAGTACCACATCTGCAAGTCATTGGGGTCTCTTCTAGCAGTGCATCTCTGGTACACATCTTCATTTAAACCATCTTTAAACAGTTCTATCAGGGCTTCTTGGGGCCAGCCTTGGAAATGGCCTGCTAACTGTCTAAATTCTTGGGTGTAATCAGCCACAGACCTCCGCCCCTGTTTTATGGTTTTCATCCTAATTCGGGCCTTGCGCTCTGCCAGTGGGTCCTCAAACCTAGCCCGCAGTGCAGCCATAAATAGGTTATAATTCAGCAACTGAGGAGCATTATCATTATGCAAATTCACCATCCACTCTTCCGCTATTCCCTCAAGAGCCCTGGTAACACACCTCACTTTGGCTGCTTCTGAGGGAAAATCCTCCCCATACTCTTCCATATGGCTCCAAACTTGAGCTAGGAAAAATCCCAAGGCTTTGGGATCCCCTCCATATTTTACTTCTAACGGAGGCAGCCTAGGAGCTCTACGCCTTCTAGGAATCACACCTCCCGCTGAAGGCCCTGGGGCTGCTGCTGGATCGGGTTGATTTATGGGAGAGGGAGCTGCTCTGCTTCTCCTGGCTGGGGCTACTTCCCCTCCCCCTTCATACCTTTGTGCAGCTTGGAGTTGTTCAAAGGCTTCATCAAGGAGTTTCCTGGCTTGATTCAGTGAGAGTTCCCTCTTTTCCTTCTCTTGCCATGGCTCCTCTTTTCCACGCCAGTGGGTAGTTGTGACCCCGGGGGGGGGGCCTTCTCCGGATCTTTCCAACCAACCCCCACCGACCATCTGGGCTTCACAGCTGGATCCTCTTCCAGACTGAGCTCTGCTAGCAATTGGGCTTCCTGCACCAGCAAAGAATCTTGCCCTCCAATGGCTCCCAGATCCTCCTGGTCACTATTTGAAGATGACATGATGTCCAGGCCCCCTCAGAAGAAAATTGGGTATTCTCTCTGGGTGGGGAGGTGGAAGAGATTCAGAATAATGTCAGGAAAGAAATACTTAGGCTCTTTAGTTTAGAGAAAAGATATCTTTTACTGAAAGTGAAGTGGTAACAACCAAAGAATTCTGAATCTGAGAATTTAGGCACGCAATTCACATATAGAAAGTGACAGAAATGTTCCCACCCCCAATAGTTCAAATGACACTTCCAATTAGAAGATGTGGATATGATCATGTGGGCATCTTCAGGTGATGATGAGGCCTCTGCCCGTTGACCTTGGCATATTTTGATAACGGGTTGCAGTTGTGCAGAGAAGAAAAAGCTAAGCGAGAAATAGAAACCTAACTCTACTTTATGCTCCCCCCTCCCATTTATACAACAGATGAATGTAACACCTCCAGCTCACTTCCCCAACTTATTCCTACCTCCCTTCCCCCCCCCCCCCGTTACTTATGGCAGTCAAAAGATGCAAAGCAATAGCAGAAGATCTTGAAGGCTGACACACAACTAGTATACAGATACACTGAATAGTAAAATGTAAGTTTTACTTCCTGTAAATGGGTGAACAAAATCCAACGAGCAGTCCAAATCATACACGGTTAAAGCAGGTAGTATTCAATACAATCAGTCCAGGGATAATCCAAAAACGAAGTCCAGTATCATAAACAAAGTTCAGTAGATGGAGTTTGCTAACAGTTGCAAGCCTCACAGCAATCCAAGCAGAACAACGATTGGCAAAAGACAATAGGGAAATGCAAGAAGAGAGCAAACCAGGTTTCTGGATCCATCTTATGGCCATCGGAGGAACCTCAGCCAATCACAATTACAGCATTCTCTTGTATAACAGTATTAAATAATTATCCTGGTTTATATATTGCCAACTGTCAGGTGACTATCATTCCTAACAAGTTGTCACTATTCTTTCATCATGTCAAATAAAAAAGAAACCCTTTACAAATTAAGAATTGAGTCTTTTCATGAATAAAACAGAAATGCAATTTAGTTTTTCCAAAGCTTCCCAGTTAGAAAAGCAAATGAATGTATGCAAATTTTATTTATTTTTATTCATATATAAAATTTAGAGACTGCCCATCTCACCTCAACCATATAAATATCCCAACAGGAGGCAGTTAAAACAAGAATACAATAATTAAAGCTAAAAAGGCAGGGAAAGGACCTTCAAGTCACTTTCCACAAGTTTAATGTTTCTCTCCAAGTAAGTCAGCAGAGCCAGGTTTTCAGATACTTCCAAAAGGCCAGGAAAGTGGGGCCTACCTCACTTTCCTGTGAGTAGGAGATATAATAGGAGATTATAGGGTAGAGGATATAATATTCCAAAGGGTAACAGAGAAGTATGTAAGTAAATAAATTACTTATTTATTTTTATATATCGAATTTAGAAATTGCCCATCTCCCTGACAGAGCAAGTGAATAACAGGTTGTCCTTGCCTGACTGGATGGATGGGCCAATGTAATGAGGAAAAGATCGTACTGCAAATAGCCAGTAACCATGCCTGGTAGGACTTGGCATGGTCATAACTAACACCTTGACTTGGATCCAGAGGCAAACTGACACCCAATATATCTCAGGTAGCAAAAGTGTTACAGGTACCATCCTTGGGACACCCAAAATTACTCACTCTGCTACATTCTGTATCAGCTGCAACTTCCAGAAACTTTTCAGTGATAGTACCATGACTTTTCAATGATAGTACCATGTAAAGTGCATTGCTATAATCAAAAAGGGAGATGACAAGGACATGGGTGTCTGAAACGGGACTCCCTATCCAGGAAGTAGTGTGTGATTACTATACAGCATTAAATTATGTGATTTGGAACTAAGAACCCTTCAAGCTCCATGTGATAATTCATGGGATTTAAATATGGCTTAAAGTAGAACAATTCTGGAACCGGAGGAAGTGCAAATTTGTTCCAGGGATAATCATAACTACTTTGATTCATGTTCCATGATCCAAGTAATCTTCTATGAGCATTGTCATCTTTATGCCAAGGTAGCCCAGTGAGAAAGATAATTTGGTAACATGTTTGCCAGCTTGACTCAAGCTAGAGGAATAAACCTCCTGCTATACAATGAACAAGTACATTTATTAATAAAGGCTTTAGACTTCTTGACAATTTAATATGGAAGGGAACTGCTTCACCAGCCAAAGCACGTGATCAATCAGAATGTCAAGAATGAACAAAAATCACTTAACAAGTGATCTCAAAAGGAAATTAAATGTTAATCAAGCTTTCTTCCTTGGGCAGATTTTGATGCTTTTGAGAAAGCAGGGACATATTTCAAAGATTTGTAGGAGGATTCAACTACTGGTATATTAATCAGACACACATACACACAAATCTCTGACAGTTTTATGATAAATTCTACTGGTCTCAGGATAACATATCCAAAACACATTTCTCTTAACCGAAAAAAATCATTTCAGTATATTTCACACAATCATTATGTATTTAGACAGTTATGAATAATCTTCCAGACAAGTAGAATAGATTACTGTGTACTTTATAAAAAAAAAGGATTCCAGTCTCCTTATATAAGTTTTGAGATGTTTAAATAGTGGTCACCTGTGTAAATGCTTAAAAAATCTACTCTAAAGCCTACTTCTTACTAAGATAATAAAATATAATCTCTGTTATAACTATAAGGTTCTGTTGTGCAGAGATATATGATTTAAAAACAAACAAACCGCAGAAAATATAGCCTGTCAAAAAGTCATAATTCAAATTATTGGATATAAAAGTAATGAAAATGCAATATAAAGTATTAATACTAGATAGCCCTATCACATGCAACTTCAGCCCCTTTTGGAATCTACATACTTGATAACTGAATGAACTCTAGGAATGTACTATCCATTTTGCTTCTCAGCTTAGAAGAAAGGGAAGAAAATAAATGAATCCTACATTTAACATTTTATGTATGTGTAATATTTTGTTGTTAAATATCAAATGGTACTCAAGCCACTGGTTTGAGTAACAATCATGAAATGTGGAAAATCGAGGGAGGTAGCCAATGTGACCAAGTCTAAACACAAAATGCATTCATAAGAAAAATTTGTGTGAACATTCATCCCATACCTTGATATTTTTGCTTCTTTCTTCAAAACTCTATTTTATTAAAGAAAAAAAACATCTGAGTGCCTACTGCCTTAAATGAGCCACTTACTGAATATATATATGTATGTATATGTATATGTATATATGTATATGTATATGTATATGTATATGTATATGTATATGTATATGTATATGTATATGTATATGTATATGTATATGTATATGTATATGTATATGTATATGTATAT
>BLBF01000026.1:2879074-2905684 GCA_015471245.1 Laticauda colubrina | reverse complement strand
TATATGTATATGTATATGTATATGTATATGTATATGTATATGTATATATACGATGGACTTTTCTTCCTTCTTTGCAGATAATAGGATGAATGTGTTTATCTAAGCAAAAGTTTATCAGAAGATCTCTTTCTAAGTTTTCTTCTTTTTTCCCTGAGAGATTACATAATTCAATCAAGCATTCCTGAACATGAGGAGTCTGCTTTCTCCAAGAGACCAATTTGGCTCTACTAAATGTCTTCTAATAAAAAGAGAGTTCAACTGCTATATGGGAAAAAATAGATTGCTGTAATGAAACACAAGGTTTAAAATGAATTGTACCATGACTTTTTTAAAAAGTAAAGGTGTCAAAGTTCGCAACACATCCGACCAGCACACAATTAAATAATTCTGCAGGATTCATTGACATAACAAACTTCTTTATATACAATACCATACAGAAGAAGTCAGCATATAAAACCAGGAACATAGAAGCAATATTCATAGAAACAAGTCATTACAGAACAGAGAGATGCAGAGTGAGAGTAACAGAGGACAAACCACCTCTTAAGCCCCTGTCACACTGCACCAACGGATGGAAAGAGGATGTAAAACGGAGAAAAACACTTGCCATCCGTTGGTTAACGTGATGCTTCCGTTCTTTACTCATTGCCTCCGTTTTGCTGCTCTCTATCCGTCTAGCATCCGTCTATTGACATTTCATCTGCTCAGAAGGTTTTGGGCTGCTCAAAACTTTTGAGCGGAAAATGTATCCAAATGTATCCAAGGATCCATTCTGCATCCACTAGGCACACAGGGGAAATCCATTCTGCATCCGTTACGCATCCGCTATATCCGCTAGGCATCCGCTGCACATCCATGCAACTCAAATCTGTTCCAGCGGTAAACGGACGAAGGGAGGAAGCGGAACAAAACGTGCAGCGTTAGTAGCACGGACGGAGAAAGGATGAAAGTGGGTGCAGATCGTAAAGTAAGTATTTAAAATGGAAAAAACGTTTGCAGAGGGGACCTATCTCGGATATTAAGGATGTCTAGAGGATGCCTAGAGGATGCAAAGGGACACATAGTGGAAAACCTATATTGCCTATAAAAAGGGGGAGCAACTCACCTGGATCTCACTTTCAGACCAGCAGACCAGCTGTGCAGACCTCTGCAGCCTTCATCTGCCTCTTGCTCTTCCACAGCATCTAGTCATGTCCACCATGGATCGTAACAAACTCCTTTTGGTAGCCACCATCATTCTGAAACAGTGCAAAGCCATCTACAGGCTTTGTAAACTCTACTACGGGAAGAAAAGGAGGTGGCCAAGAAGAGTCTGGATCCAAATATGGATCAGGAGAAAAGCAGAGTACGGACTGTACAACAAGCTGATTGTGAAGCTCAGGAACAAAGACACTCGTACATTCCAGAACTTCATGAGGATGCCTCCAGCCATGTTTGACGAAGTTGTGCAGCAGCTGACACCCAGGTTGACCAAGCAGAGCACCAAATTCCACCCCACCCTGGACCCTGGGCTCAAGGTGGCACTGACTCTGTGCCACCTGGCCTCAGGGACACCTACAGGAGCATGCAGTACGGCTGGAGGGTGCCACACAACACCATCAGCATTGTGGTCAGAGAAGGGTGCAGGCCATCATCGAAGAATACCTGGAGGAGCTCCTCCAGTGCCCCTCCACTGCAGAAGGATGGAAGAAAGATGCAGAGCAGTGGTATCAGAGGTGGACCTTCCCACACACCGTTGGAGCCATAGATGGCAAACACGTGGCCTGCAAAGCTCCAGCCAAGTCGGGGTCCACTTATTTCAACTCCAAGGGCTTCTTCAGCATCATCCTCTTCACCATGGTCGATGCTGACTACAAGTTCAGGTACATCGATGCTTCAGGCAACGGGTCAGCTTCAGATGCCCAGGTATACAACGCCAGTGACCTCAAGGAGGGGCTGGAAGGCAACCTCATCATGGGCTTCCCAGATCCAGACCCCCTGCCCAACGACACACAAGATGTGCCCTACTTCATCGTGGGGGATGACGCCTTCTCCCTCAGAACCTACCTCATGAAGCCATATACTTCCAGACTCCTCACCCGTGAAGAGAGGATCTTCAACTACAGGCTGTCCAGGGCAAGGCGGGTGGTGGAGAACGCCTTTGGCATCCTGGCCAACAGGTTCCAGGTACTTCTCACCATCATGCAGCATCGCCCAGAGACCGTGAGGAGGATCGTGGAAGCTTGCTGCATCCTGCACAATCTCATGCGCACCCGCTACCCAGTGTTGCAGAACAGGCTCATGGACCTCCAACAATGCAATGGGGACATGGAGCCTGGGGAATGGAGGCAAGGGCAAAACCTGATAGGATGCTTCCTTCAGCCTGTCTCATCACACGGATGAGATTGGGCCATGTATGTTTGGTGGGCCTACAATGAGCAGGGCATTTAATAAAGAGTTGTGTTTATGTTGACATGTGTGGATCAATGCTTACATTGTTATTGATAATGAAGGGCCATAGGTGTGGCACCTGGGAGGGTGGATCATATAGTCCCACTATGATTGCACTTGAAGTTTATCTATCCCACAGCTATCTTAACCCATCCCACAACTATCTTAACCCATCCCAAAGGTATCCCTGCCCATCCCACTGCTATCCTTACCCATCCCAAACGTATCCCTGCCCATCCCACTGCTATCCTTACCCATCCCACAGGCATGCAAAGGCTTAAACCATTTATAAAAGTTTCCACCAAGACTTTATTTACAAAAATAAATGAAGCAAGTGTGTGAAACTAAACTTTATTAATAACAAGCTGTAAAAGAAAAATGACCCAAGTCAAATGTCCAAATAAAGTCTACAGGTAGCCACCCAGTCTCTGGCACTCCTCTTGGTCACTCGGAGGTATGCCCAGTCTCAGGAGTGAAGAGTCCAGGTGCTGTGGAGGTGGCTGGTGCTGGAGTGCTGGTCTGAAGCCCCACTGGGGTGCCTGGCCCCGAGAGAACAACAGGTGACGATGTGTTGAGGAAGTTCTCAGACAGCTGGCTCAGCCCCGTGATGTTGAGAGCTCCTTCCTCCATGCCATGGGGTGTCAGCCCAAGTACCGAGGACAGATGTACTGAGGCCAGGCTTGGCTGTGGGGTGGAGGAAGGAGCAGTTTAGTGGGACTGTCTGGTCTGCAGCTGGGTGAGGACTGGCGTGGGTGGCATCTGTGGCATGGGTGGCATCAGTGGCATTGGTGGCATCGGTGGCATCAGTGTCGTGGGTGGCATCGGTGGCATCAGTGGAACCGGTGGCAACGGTGGCATCCGATGACTCTGTGATTGGACTGGGAAGGGCTGCTACCTGTGCTGCTGGACCTCCTGGTAGCCATAGCCCTGGTAGGTGAGGGCCTGTGGAAAGCCTTGGAATGGGAGGGACATCACCTGGGGTGGAGGAGTAGACCTGGACTGGGTGGGAGCAGGTTCCTCTAGGTCTGGAGGGTTATGAAGTAGCTCGGTGATCTGGTCCTTCACCACCTGGTACTGGGGTTCCATCATGTCCGTGAGGATCTTGTTGACATAGGTGAGGAAGGGCTTGCAGTTGGAGGATGAGGAGTCGGTGTGGACCAGCTGAGAGAGGAGATCTATGCTGCTCCTCATGGTGTCCCTGATCTCCAGTAGGACAGTGTGGCTCTGCCCCTCCTGTCTGGCTCTCTGCCTTTCTGTGGAGGTGGAGCTGGGGGTGGATGCGGGTAGGGCTGTGGTGGACATGCCATCTCCTTTCTCCCACTGCACCAGGGAGTCCTCCACGTGCTCCACCATGGTTAAGACAGCTGTCCATGGGTTCTCCGTCGTGGGACGCTCCACAGAACCCTGCCTGGAGACAGGAGCTGACTGTCGGCCAGAAGAGGACTGGCTCTCAGCAGGCTGCCAGAGAGAGGGGGTCGTGAGAGGGGCTGCTGTTGCTCCTTGGTAGCGGATCTCACCCTCCAGGAAGCTGCACCTGGCCATGACGTAGGTCTCTCTGTCTGTCAGCTTAACTGTGGCCTGGGCAGATTTCTTGAGGTGCAGCTTCCCGTACCAGGTGTGCATGTGCTTCCACCAGCCAGGAGCACATCCGATGTGTAGCCCAGGCTCTCTGCCTTCTCTCTCCAAGCAGCCTGCTTCTTCTTGCTGTCCCTGTAGAGCCGGTATCTCCCTCAGCCACTCCAGCACCTCATCCTCGTGTTCCTCCTCAATGGAGTATTGCCTCCTCTCCCCTTCCCGCATATGCCTCTTCCTCCCTTTGGCATGACCAGATGGGGCTTCTGCTCCACACCACCAGCAGCAACAGCACCAGCAGGATCATCAGCAGCAGCAGCACCAGCACCAGCACCAGCAGGATCATCATCATCATCAGCAGCAGCAGCAGCACCAGAAGCACCAGGATCAGGAACAGCAGAGTAAGTGCCAGGAGCCCCAGCAGGACCAGGAGCAGGAGCAGGACCAGGAACACGAGCAGGACCAGCAGGACACGCAGGATGAGCAAGTCCAGGACAATGAGCAGGACCAGCAGGACCAGCAGGACGAGGAGCAGCTTCAGCAGAGTAAGCACCAGCAGAAGCACCACTGCCAGGAGCAGCCTCAGCAGAGTAAGCACCAGCAGAAGCACCACCACCAGAATCAGCATCAGCAGAGTAAGCACCAGCAGAAGCACCACTGCCATAAGCATCATCATCAGCTCCTCCAGAAGCAGAAGCAGCAGAAGCCCCAGCCGCAGAAGAGCGAGCCCGTGCTACAGAAGCCCCATCAGAAGCAGAGTGAGGGCCAGGGGGCGGGAGGATGGCCCTGTCCCTCTTGCCAGGGCTGGCAGCAGATGGCTGAGGCTTTCTCTTCTTCCCCATAGTTGTGGGGTTGCTGGCTGGCAGGGATGCTGCCAGGCAGGCAGGCACCAAGGCTTGCAGGCAGGTTGGCAGGCAGCCTGGCAGGCAGCCTGGCAGGAAGGCTGGCAGGCAGGCAGCCACCAAGGCTGGCAGGCAGGCAGGCACCAAGCTGGCAGGCAGGCAGACAGCAAGGCTGGCAGGGAGGCTGGCATGTTGGCAGGCAGCAAGGCTGTCAGCAAGGCTGGCAGGCAAGGCAGGCTGGCAAGGCACTCGATGTGTCTGGATGCAGGTCTTTCCTCTGAATGGTGACCTGCTTCCGAGCTGCTTCCCTTTATATCCACAGGGCTGACCCAATACATCCCCCCGCATGTGCAGTGAATGCTAGGTATCCGCTAGGCTTCCGCTACACATCTGCTAGGCTTCTGCTGTGCATTCGCTTCATCTGCTGTGCATCCGCTGTGCATCCGCTTCATCCGCTCGGCATCCGCTCTGCATCCGCTCTTTCCATTCCGCGTCTGCTTTGCTGAGGTCCCCCAGAAGCCTAGCGGATTTGCCATCTGTTCTCATCCGCTTCCATCCGCTAGGCTTCCATTCCGCATTCACTTTCCATCCGCCCTGTGTCCTACCCCCGTCCATTCCTTTCTGTTAAGCCTGGGTTCCCCAACCAGGGTTAGGGAGACAAGCTAAACAGAATGTGCAGCGTTAGTCAGATAGGCACACAGATAAATGAGTGAGCTAAGCTTGTATGTTTATTAACATACAGTAAAAATAACAGATACGCTTGTGCTATCAAGAATATAGTTTATTCCATTATAAGTTAATAGCATAGTCAAATAACAGTCCAATAGTCAAGTATCATGTAGTCAGTCCATTCAGGGATATTCAGTTAGCAAAGTCCATGTTGAATATCCTATGTCAGTTCACTTACAAATCAGTCCTTTGTTGTCTCTCCCGTTCGAGCAATGCAGTCTTGATTCCAAGCAGTAATCAGGGATCATCAAAGCCAGAGTCAGCAAGCTGTAGACTTGCTACTTTTATAGTATTTACATAACCACTCCCTTAATTGCTATTTCACAGTTAAAGCTGCAGACACTTTAACATACACTAACTATGATTCATAGTTATTATTTCACCTAAACCAGTTAGGGTAAACAATGTTATCCCTAACACTTTCCATGTTATCCGCTCTGTTTGTGCAAATTTTTGCCCCTTTTGAGAGCAGATAACAACGGATGCAACATTTTTCTCATCCGCTGTGTCCTTTTTACAAACGTTTTGCATCCGTGGGCTGTGTAACAGGGCCTTAATGTGCAGTTCAGCAAGTGGGATTCTCCCAGTTCAGCCTGGTTCTGTAGAACTGGTAGTTCCAAAGAGCAGCTGACACTGAACCGGTTTGCTGTGATCATCTTCTGGTTGTCTGTTTGGCTCACTTGCTCACTGGGCTCTCAGCCATCCTTTCGTCTTTGCCTTTGTCCTTCTCAGCTGCTTTGTGCGGCACAGCTGAGTGCCGCTCATCAGCTGGAGCAGGTGAATGCTTGATGGACTTGGTGATTTGTAAGTAGTGTGCATGCGTGCATTTGGTATGCAAGAGTGCGAACCGAACCAGTTGTTATGCTGGTAGGATCCCACCCCTGTCAGGAAGTCTCAGCCACTCCAAACAATCTTTTATGGCCCTTATACAAATAAATACTGTGTTTCAATTTCCAAACAGTCCCCATTGGCTGACCTGTTGCCATGTCTATTCCAGTTCATAATTACTTATATACTGACAAAAGGTATACTTATTTACAATGTTAGCTAAGTACAAGCATGCCTTCACAACACTTTCAACAAAGAATCTTGCTGCTCCATTACAAGTATTACAACAAAATTACTAAAAGCTATTAGTTTCAGCAAACATAGAAGGCAGTGTAGATTAGACTGATAATAGTAACATAATGTCAAAATGCTCTGCGTATTTTCTGCATGCATCACAATATCACATGTATCAAAGGAGAAGAATATGTTGTGCAACATAGAATGATTCTTTTGCAGAATGATGGTCATCACTGATCATTAATAATATAGTCCTTAAATCTAAACTGTTTTTCAGTTTTCAGAGTTGGAGATCTCCACCACATTTTGTGATGGTGAACTATTAGTTGTAATGAAATCCATCCTAGATATCCTGGGTCAGATACCAGGATTTCTGCTCCAAGCTCAAACTGTTTCAGCTCAGAATCTTGAGAGTTTCCCTTCTAATTACGATCATCTGACTAGCATTTATTCTTCCATCAGCATCACTGATCCTGTTCTGACCAATTAACTTTGACTTCCTCCATTACAAATAGATGGTTTATTCAGCCTTTATTAACCTTATATAAAATGTTTTATGAACAGCTTTTGAGAGTTCTAAGGATTCTGTTGGAAGTAAAGATTATGGAGAGGAATCAGCTTTTTCGATTAAAAAGGAAAGGTCAAAACATGGTAGAAAAGTATTTTTATCCCAACAGTGACAGAATATCTTTTACAGAGTTGTGAGTAGAACAATTTCTTATTCCAAGAGTGCAGAAAAGCCTGAGAAAGACATTCAGAATAATTCTACCTAGATTTTGCAAGGTAAAGTTGATCTAGAAAATTGCTATGGCAGACTTTTGCAATTCCACTAGATTCTTACTGACTCTTAAGATCATTCCACAATTCCATGGCTCCTTATTCTTGAGTTTTCCAAAGTCAAGTGATGTAACACAAATACAGGACAAAATGAACACTTTTCTGATTCTTTCAGGGGAGCCAGAATATTTCACTGCATTCATTGGATAGCCACTGGATTGCAAACGCACATGATTAACTGCAATATCTTCAGCAAAAGTCTGGTGTTTTCTCCATGTGTGATAGATCCAATATCTAAATTGTTGCTGAACCTTCAATTTGGACAACATTCAGTTGATACCCTTGCAGCTAACACTTTCACACGTTTGGACATTAAATTAATGATAAAACAGATCAATAAGTTTACCCAGAAAATACACTGCTTTGGAAGGTATACTCACATACTAATAATTTGATTTACAATGAAATGTAGGAATTATACTACACACACACACACACACACACACACATTCTCAAAAAAGAAATACATTAAAGTTCATGGTAAATGGGAAGCAATGAACTTCCCAATGTTTCTTACCATTCCTATAAAACAAATGATTTCAAAGAAAATGTGAGTCACAAACATTTTAAGTCTAAAGGAGTTAGGAAGTGTAGTATCACAGTGTCATGCTTGCTCAGTCTAACAGTCTATAGTCTGTTAAAGGCTAGGTCACACTGGCCGACGGATGCAAAATGTACACAAAAAGGACACAGTGGACGAGCAAATTTTCCATCCATTGTTATCCACTCCCAAAAGTGCCCCAAATTTGCATAAACAGAGTGGACAACAACAGAAAGGAACGGACATGGGGAGGATGTAGCGGGGATGTAAAGTGGATGTTCATAGGAAGCCTAGTGGATGGAAGCAGATGGAAGCAGATGACACATCCGCAGGGCTTCCAGGGGAGATTAGTGAAGCGGACGTGTAGCGGAAGGAGCTAATGCATAGCGGATGCATAGCGGATGACATGGATGCATCACGGATACCTATAGGAAGCATAGCAGATGAAAAGCGTTCACTGCACATGCAGGGAGGATTAATTGTGTAAGCTCCGTGGATATAAAATGATGCAGCTCACAAGCAGTCAGCATTCAGAGGAAAGACCTGCTGCCAGAGACATTTTGAGAGAACACCATGGGGAAGAAGAGGAAGCCTGTGCCTACTCCTGCCAGCCCTGGCAAGAAGGACAGAACCACCATCCCACCCCCTGGCACTGACTCTGAAGCTGCTGGTGCTGCTGCTGGTGCTGCTGGTGTCCTGGTGCTCCTGGTGTTGCTGGTGCTTCTCCTGCTGGTGCTGCTGGTGCTTCTCCTGCTGCTGCTGGTGCTGGTGCTTCTCTTGCTGCTGGTGCTGGTGCTGCTGCTGTTTCTCCTGCTGGTGCTGCTGGTGCTGCTGGTGCTGCTGGTGCTGCTGGGGCTTCTCCTACTGCTGCTGGTGCTTCTCCTGCTGCTGTTACTGCTGCTGTGATGGACCAGCCCCAAGGCCCTCAAAGCCCTGTTGCTGAAGACCCTGAAGCCCCTGCCAGAGGGAGGAAGAGGCAAGGCAAGGAGAAGGGGGAGAGGAAACAGTACTCCATTTCCGAAGACCATGAGGAGGAGGTGCTGGAATGGCTGAGGGAGAACGAGTACCTCTGGAGGAAGGGCCACAGGCTCTATCACGACACCAAGAGGAAGCAGGCAGCATGGAGAGAGAAGGCGGAGAGCCTGGGCTACAATTCAGATGTACTCTTTGGATGGTGGAAGCACATGCACACCTGGTATGGCAAGCTGCACCTGAAGAAATCCGGGCATGCCGCTGTCAAACTCACTGACTGGGAGACCTATGTCATGCTCAGGTGCAGCTTCCTGGAGGGTGAAATCCACCAACGAGGAGCAGCCCCTCTGTCAACCCTCTCCTTCAGACAGCCCACAGAGAGCCACTCTCCTTCCAGCCAGGAGACAGCTACCATGTCCAGGCAGGTGTCTTTGGATGGCCCCACAGCAGAGACCTCCCCGACAGCTGCACTCCCCATGCTGGAGGACATGGAGGATCCCCTGTCACAGATGGAGCAAGAAGAAGCAGCCAACAGAGACCAACCCACCCCCACCCCCAGCTCCACCTCCACAGAAAGCAGGCAGAGAGGCAGACCGGAGGGACAGAGCCACACTGTCCTCTTGGAGATCAGGGACACAATAAAAGCCAGCACAGATCTCCTCTCCCAGATGGTCCACTTTGACATACCATCCTCAAACTGCAAGACCTTCATCACGTACATGAGCCAGACCCTCATGGACAAGCCCGAGTCCCAGAACCAGGTGATGAAGGAGAGGATCACAGCTCTTCTGTACCACCCTCCAGGCCCAGCTGAACCTGCACCTACCCACTCCAGGTCTGCTCCTCCTCCCCAGGCAATGTCACAGCCCTTCCATGGCTTTTAACAGCTACTCACCAGGACTTCCCACAGCAGAGGCATCCCTTCCCAGTCCAGGCCCAGGTTCCTCGGATGCCACAGATGCCACAGACGCCTCACCTGACCCAGCTGCAGCACAGACAGCCCCACTACATTCCTCCTTCCTCCACCCCACAGCCAAGCCCTTGGTCAGAACATCTATCATCAGTCTTGGGCCTCACATCCCAGGTACTTGATGAAGGGCCTCTCAACCTCACGGGACTGAGTCAGCTCTCTGAGAGCTTCCTGCACACACCATCTCCTGTTGTAGTCTCAGGGCCAGGCATCCCAATGGCGCCTCAGACCAGCACTCCAGCAACAGCCACCTCCATACTCCCTGGCCCCTTTAAATCTGAGACCATGGGCACGCCTCAGAGTGACTGAGAAGAGTGCCAGAGACTGAGTTGTTACCTGTTCACTTTATCTTTGCTTAAGACATTTTACTAGGGTCATTTTGCTTTTTAATAAAGTCATACAGTTTGTTATTATTAAAGGTTATCTTTGCTTAACACACTTGGTTCATTATTTTTACTTAATAAAATGTTGGGGAAAACTTTGAAAAAAGGGTTAAGCTTTTGCATGCTTGCGGGATTAGTTAGGATAGCTGTGGGATGGATAGCTGTGGGATGGGTAAGGATAGCTGTGGGATTGGTAAGGATAGCTGTGGGATAAGGATGGTTGTGGGATGGGTAAGGATAGTTGTGGGATAGATAAACCTCAAGTGCAAGCATAGTGAGACTGTATAGACCACCCTCCCAGCTGCCACACATATGGCGCTTATCAATAACATATCAATAAGAATTTAATCATTGATCAACACATTTCAACATAAACAAAACTCTTTTTTAATGCCCTGTTTATTGTAGGGCCACTCAACATACATGGTACAATCTCATCAGTGTGATGAGACAGGCTCAAGGAAGAATCCATTAAGCATGTATCATCCTGTCTTGCCACTCCACTGCTCCACCTGGGGAGTTGCACCAGTGTTTCAGGAGGTTGCGCTGCTTCTTCCCTTCACGTGAAGCTCTGTTGGGGCCTTGCAGATCCACAGTGTCTATCAGATTTTGCCCTTGCCTCCATTCCCCAGGCTCCATGTCCCCATTGCCTTGTTGGAGGTCCACAAGCCTGTTCTGCAACACTGGGTAGTGGGTGCGCATGAGATTGTGCAGGATGCAGCAAGCTTCCACGATCCTCCTCATGGTCTGTGGGTGATGCTGCATGGTGGTGAGAAGTACCTGGAACCCGTTGGCCAGGATACCAAAGGCCTTCTCCACCACCCGTCTTGCCCTGGACAGCATGTAGTTGAAGTTCCTCTCTTCACGGGCGAGGTGTCTGGAAGTGTAGGGCTTCATGAGGTAGGTTCTGAGTGAGAAGGCATCACCACCCATGATGAAATAGGGCACATCTTGTGTGTTGTTGGGTAGGGGGTCTGGATCTGGAAAACCCATGATGAGGTTGCGTTCCAGCCCATCCTTGAGGTCACTGGCGTTGTATATCTGGGCATCTGAAGCTGACCCGTTGCCTGAAGCATCGATGTACCTGAACTTGTAGTCAGCATCGACCATGGTGAAGAGGATGATGCTGAAGAAGCCCTTGTAGTTGTGATAAGTGGACCCTGAGTTGGCTTTGCAGGCCACGTGCTTCCCATCTATGGCTCCAACGGTGTGTGGGAAGTTCCACTTCTGAAACCACTGCTCTGCAACTTTCTTCCATCCTTCTTCAGTGGAGGGGCACTGGATTAGCTCCTCCTTGTATTCTTCGATGATGGCCTGCACCACTTCTCTGACCATAATGCTGATGGTGTTGTGTGGCACCCTCCGCATGCAGGCATACTGCATGTTTCTGTATGTGGTCCCAGAGGCCAGGTGGCACAGAGTCAGTGCCACCTTCAGTCTAGGGTCCAGGTTGGGACAGAAGTTGGTGCTTGCCTTGGTCAACCTGGGTCTCAGACGCTCCACAACTTCATCAAACATGGCTGGTGGCATCCTCATGAAGTGCTGGAATGCAAAAGAGTCTTCATTCCTCAGCTCCACCATCAGCTTGTCATGGAGTCCAAAATCCACTCTCCTCCTGATCCATCTTCGGACCCACACAGCTCTTGGACATCTCCTTCTCCTTGCATAGAAAAGGTGAAACAGTCTGAAGAGGGCTTGATTCTATTGTTGAATGATGGCGGCTACCAAAAGGAGTGTGCGATGATCCATGGTGGACATCAATGGATGATGTGGAAGAGCAAGAGCAAGGCTGAAGAGCTCTGCACACCAGGGCTGCTGGACTGAAAGTGAGATCCAGGTGATTTCCTCCCCCTTTTTATAGGATATGTCAGTTTTCAACTTGGTGTCCTTCCACATAATCTAGGCATCCTCCAGACATCCTAAATGTCCGAGATACGTCCCATATACGAAGGTTTTGTCCGTTTTAATGCTTTATATCCGAGCTGCATCCGCTTTCATCCTTTCTATGTCCGTGCTACTAACGCTGTGTAGATGTTCCATGTACCTTTCGCTTCCTCCCTCTTTCCCCTTTCCACTGGAGCAGATGTGAGTTGTGCGGATGGCCAGAGGATTCTGAGAGGATACATCGGATGTGTAATAGATGCCAACGGACTGGTTATAATTTGGGACACTGGGACACATCATATACCAGAAGAAAACACACATAACCAGCCACATAAGCAAAGAAATCCAACAGATGATCATCCCAAGAGAAAAATCTTCTAGATGCCCCAAATTATACGGCCTCCCAAAAATACACAAAGAAGGCATAACTCTCAGACCCATAGTCAGCTCCATAGGAACGCCATTACAAAACCTAGCTAAATACTTCGCAAAACAACTACAGCCCCATGCTGAAACCGCAGCTTCATATGTACAAAACTCATACCACTTCTTAGAAATGATCAAAGATCCACATGTGGAACAAGAAAATCTGCTTGTAAGTTTCGACGTGGTTTCACTATTCACTCAAGTCCCGATAAAAGAAACTCTTGAAATCATCAAAAATAAATACCAACCAGCTAAAGACCTCATGGAACTAACAGAACACTGCCTAATCAACACATATTTCATATACAAAGGACAAAGATACAAGCAAATTGAAGGAGCCCTATGGGATCACCACTGTCACCTGTCATTGCAAACCTGTTCATGGAAGAATTCGAATCCAGAGCCCTAGCTAATGCCACCCACAAACCCAAACTATGGCTAAGATACATCGATGACACATTTGTGATTTGGCCCCATGGAAAAGAAAACCTAAACAATTTCCTAACACACCTAAACAGCACACACCCCAAAATCAAGTTCACCATGGAAACGGAAATAAACAAACAACTACCCTTCCTAGATGTACTAATCTATAAAAGAACAGCTGTCTTGCCCTACATAAGAGGTACTACAGATAAAATTAGTAAGATACTACACAGGTATCACATCAAGACTGCCTTCAAAACAGACAACTACTGGGTGCCTGGTGGGGGTATGTTTGAGCTGGAGGTATCAGAGGGAGTCTGTTTGTCCCCAGGTGTTTGCCTGGCTTGTCGTGTGGAGATCGATGTATCTCAGCCATAGTTTGGGTTTGTGGGTGGCATTAGCCAGGGCTCTGGATTCTAATTCTTCCATGAACAGGTTTGCAATGACGGGTGACAGTGGTGATCCCATAGGGGCTCCTTCAATTTGCTTGTTTCTTTGTCCTTTGTTTATGAAATATGTGTTGGTTAAGCAGTGTTCTGTTAGTTCCATGAGGTGTTTAGCTGGTTGGTATTTATTTTTGATAATTTCAAGAGTTTATTTCATCGGGACTTGAGTGAATAGTGAAATCACTTCGAAACTTACATGCAGATCTTCTTGTTCCACGTGTAGATCTTTGATCACTTCTGAGAAGTGGTATGAGTTTTGTACATATGAAGCTGTGGTTTCAGCATGGGGCTGTAGTTCTTTTGCTAAGTGTTTATCTAGGTTTTGTAGTGGTGCTCCTTTATATAGGCTTCCAAATGATTGACAGTCTGGTGGAATCATCTCTTCTATTCATGCTTTCAGGTCTTTTTTCAATCTCTATGGCTTCTCTGATGATTTTGTGGCTGGGGTTTTCTATAGTGGCCAGGGTTTTAGTTCCATTGAAGTTGATGTTGTGACCTGTGGTTTTCATGTGTTGGACTAGTGAGGAGGTGTGTTCCAGCTTTTTTACTGAATTTTTGTGTTCATCCAGGCGGGTACTTATTCTTCTATTGGTCTGTCCAATGTTTGTGGCCAGGCATGATGCACATCATCATCATCATTATCTTGAGCCAAACTTCCAAAACCTCAAAGGAGTTATTGAGAGTTAACATGTCTGGCACTGCCCCGGGATAGCTGATTCTGAGAAACAAAATTCATTATCATCCTTGACCCAGGTTTTCCCCCACCCCCTGGGTATATCATAATTCATATTCTCCAATCAGATACATCCATAGCTAAGAGTTATCAATCATGTTCCCCAGTTAGAATTTTGCATGGCAGAAACATGTCACCTCGTTACTATCTCTGTAAAACTATTCAAGGAATGTACTTTCGATTTCCAAGCTGTCACATTTATCCTTCAAATGCCTTTCCCACCTCCCATTCTGTCAGGAATTCTAAAATGATCATATAAATATGTTATGAGTTGACAACAGTTAAATAATAATCCGTTTCCCTGAAAATAAGATCTATCCTAAAATAAGCCTAGCATGCTTTTATGTAGGTACCTAATATAAGCCCTACCCTGAAAATAAGCCCTATTTAAGAGCCTGCACAGCCAGCTGGCCACCCATTCTGTCTGGTTGCTCACAGTGCTGCAGCCATGAGACAAGGTGGGGGGGTGGTAGATCTTCCCCATGTGCCCCAGCTGGCTTACCTCAGTGTCTTCACAGTGAGACCATCCATGCCCTGGCATTTGCCTCATGGCAGCAGCACTGAAAACCATGTGCAGCAGGAGCCCACTTGGCCACTGTCTCACTTTTTCAGCTTCTTTGCAGCTGCAGTGGAGCAAGAGGCTAAGCAGTGTGCCAGTGTTGCAAGTATTGGGGTGTGGGTGCCTGGTTGATGAGCCCTGCAGGGTGCATGGAGTTGCTTTACCTCCCTGCCTTGCATCAGTGGCACTGCTGTGCTGTGTGGCCTCCTGCCTGCCTGTGAGCAAGTAGAAGATGTGGGTCTCTCATACATGGGGAAAAAATAAGATACCCCCCAAAAAGAAGCCCTAATGCTTATTTTGAGGCTTAAAAGAAAATAAGATGGTCTTATTTTCGGGAAAATATGGGTAATATAAAAATGTGTTGGACCTTTTGGCATACTTGGAGCAACATAATGAAAAACAAGCTGCATTGATTTTTTTTTCATTGCAGAGGTCTTTGATAGTTTTAATTAGGCATTTAATGTTTTGGAAAATATGAATATTGGAAATAATTTTATTAAATGAGTAAGATCTATTTACACTTCAGAGAAAGCACAAATGATTGTCAGTGGAGATCTAACAAAATCTTTGAGATAGAAAAAAGACTAAACAGGAATGCCCATTGTCTCCTAATTATTTTTGTTCTTGAAATACTGAATAGAAATATCAGGAAAAAATAAGACTATTGTGGGACTAAAACTTTTTAAAAAAACTTATAAATTAAGGGCATTTGCTGAAGACTTGGTGTTGATTTTCAAGAATCCACTAAAGCAGTGGTTCTTAATCTGTTGTCCATGGACCACTGGAGGAGGGAGGACACAATATTGTGACATGGAGTCCAAAAAGCTTGAAGAAATGCTAAGATATAAATCTTGAATTAAATATTGGGGCCATAGTCATGTCTATGGCCACAAAAAGTATTTAAAGGGTGACCTATGGTGAAGAATAGGTTAAGAACCAGTGCATTAAAGAGAATAGAAACATTCATGGGAAAATTACAAGAGTTTGGTACACTAGCAGGATCTAAAATTAATAATCAGAAGACAAAGATGTGAACAAAAATATAAAATAAATGCTCAAACAGAATTGATAAAGAAAATGTTTTCATCTGATTTTATTGGTCATGTGATTATATTTTAGACAGGGGTTGTCTGCTGGGGGCTCACAGTCTCAGGAGAGTCCCTAGCTAAGACCTGGAGAGCCTTCAATAACCTCAGAAAGACAAGCATCAAGGGAAAGCTGTTAACAGGCTTCATTGAACTTCTGGGTGTTCAGCCAAGAGTATTTCACACTTGGTAAAAGTGTTGCCATCTGGATAAACAATCCACTCAGTGCTTGAGAAAGAGAGAGCCATTGAGAAATTCAGATAATATAGCCACTAGAAACTCCCTGCCCTGCCTCCAAGGGGATTAATTATCAAATAATAAGAATCATGTAACTCACCAGAAATTCCACTAAGACTCCAAAATCCCTCTCACAGTCACTCACGTTTTAAAGGATATGTCCCCTTTATCTTGATCCAAGTTCCTCCACATCTCACTGAAAATTTGTTAGTTATGAACAATTTTTTCTTGCTGCAATATTGTTGTTGTTTTCTAATAGAATCGTTTTTTCAGTAGGCCTTATTGTCTCAAACATTCTTAGTTTTTACCCAGTCTAATCCTTTTTAACTTGACAAGTTTCCATTTTGCTGAAAATTATCTTTCAAAACATTTCACTTTGCTTAAATACCCAGATAAGGGGGTGGGGGTGGAAATGCAAACATATTTGAAATCAGGACTTCTTGGAAACACACCAAGGGATGGGGTTTGGTTTTGTTGGATGATCTTAATTGTTTTGTTCAGAAAACACATGAGGTAGACCGGGTTCCAACAACAAATACTTTATTCTTAACTAGTCAGTAAATAGGAACACTTGGCTGAAGCCGAGGCCAGCCTTTTATACAGGCTGGCTTGCCTGCTTGTAGCCAATGGCAGTTGCTTAAATTTTCCGCCTTTCAGCAGCTCTTTGGATTGGTTCCTAGTGAACCAATCCAATGCTTAGTTTATTTGACCAATCAGGTTTGCAGATTTGGAGTCACCCAATTTACATATAGAACACCCCTCCCCTCTTAGTTCAGTCCTAGGTGGTGACGTAGTCTCGCAGGTAGGTGGGGCTTTTCCGGACTCGACTTGACTTGCGCAGTTAATTCTTAGTGAAGACTTCGACCGGTTCGGATGGGGCTGCTGTGTCGTCCGTTCTTCTCCCTGGAACCGTCTGGAAGGGTGAGTCAGCCATTTTACCGCCACCTGAGTTTCTTCGGCTGGCGGTTTTGCCGCTCCCTCCCGTTTCCTCCGGGCAGGTCGAGCTGGCCTGGCTGGCCCCTTCCGATGGGCTCTTCACAAAAGTCTCTCCAAACAGTGAGTCTTTTATTTGCTCTTTTTGTTCATATGTTTCACTGGTTTTATTTTTTAATGGTTCTTTATTTAATTCTTGCGATTCCCCCCCCACCTTAGTTGGCAATTCATCAGTTTTTTCGACGAATGGTTGTATGTCTGTGGTTCTTTCTATATTTCGGGATCGAAGCTGGTCTATGTGCCGCTTCCATTCCCTGCCATCATCTACTGTTAACCGGTAGGATTTGGGGCCTGTTATTTGGGTAATTTGTCCTGGTAGCCATGCTGGGTCCCCAGTGAAGTTTTTGGCATAGACTAAATCGCCAATTCCAAATTTTCTAAACCGTGTAGAGGAGTCGGGGGGGGGTTTCTGGCGTGAATTCTGGGTGCAGTCTATCAAGGTGTGACCTTAGTTTTCTCCCCATGAGTAGCTCTGCTGGGGACTTATTGGTTGTGGTACTGGGTGTTATGTGCTGGAGTGTGAGCAATAGGTTAATTTTTTGCTGTACATCTCCAGTGTCCATTTTTTCTAACCCTTCCTTTGTAAATCGGACCATTCTCTCTGCCCTACCGTTTGCAGCCGGATGGGCCGGCGCGGTTAGGGCATGTCTAATACCGAGGGAGGCTAGGTATTGTTAAAAGTGTAGGCTGGTTAGTTGTGGTCCATTATCGGACACGAGGACGTCCGGAATGCCATGGGTGGCAAAAAGGCTGTCTAGTTGTTTTATTACTAATTCAGTTGTTGTTGATGGCATAATTTTTACTTCTAACCAGTTAGAATAGGCGTCCACAACAATCAGAAAGGTATGTCCTTTAGTTGGACCAGTGAAATCGATGTGGATTCGTGACAAGGGGCCCCGTGGGATTTCCCAATCTCTAATGGGTGCTTTGGGTGGGGATGGTCTAATTGTTTGACATTTGTTACACGAGGTTACCCAGTATTCTATGTCCCTATCAATACCCGGCCACCAGACGTAACTTCTAGCAAGGCTTTTCATTTTTACAATCCCCGGGTGACCTTCGTGTAGCATACTAAGTACCCTAGGTTGTAGTTTGTTAGGAATAACCACCCGATCACCCCACAGTAAACAACCTTTTTGAATAGAAAGTTCGGTTTGTCTGGTCCGGAAAGGTTTAAAGTTTTCAGTTTTTTGATTTTCCGGCCAGCCTTTACCTACCCAGTTAAGAAAATGGGCAGTCAAAGAGTCTTTTGTGGTGGCTCTGGCGACATCATATGCTGATATGGGTAGATCGGGGCAAGTCTCTATTTGTAGTGCTGTCATCGCTGGTGCCGGGTCTTCTTCAGACACTGGCAAGGGTGCTCTGCTTAAAGCATCCGCGTGTGAAATCTGTTTCCCCGGTTGGTGTGTCAGAGTGTATGAGTAGGCTGCTAGGAACTCTGACCATCTCGTCATTCTTGGGGAGAGGATATTTAGTGTAGGTTTGTTTCCCGCCAAAATTCCTATTAGCGGTTTGTGGTCTGTTATAATTTGAAAAGTCTGCCCGTATAGGTACTTGTGGAAACGTTTCACTCCTGCGACAATTGCTAGTGCCTCTCTGTCCAATTGGCTGTAATTCCGCTTGGTTTTAGATAAAGTCCTCGAATAATATGTGACGGGCGCTTCTCTGCCATCAGGTAGTTGGTGGCTTAGGATGGCACCTACTCCGAATGGGGAGGCGTCGCAGGTCACTCTTAAGGGCAGTGTGTTGCTAAATTGAATGAGAACATTTGAGGATGTTAGCAAGCTTTTAATTTTTTGGAAGGCTTGCTTTTCTCTGTAACCCCAAGTCCAAATTGCTTTTTTGTCTAAAAGACGGTGCAATGGTTCTGCTATAGTGGCCTTATTTGGCAGGAATACATTATAGAAGTTAATTAGTCCTAAAAAGGCTTGTAATTCGGTCTTGTTTTTTGGTTCTGGTGCGTTTTTAATCGCTTTAATCTTTTTGTCTGTAGGGTGTATACCCTCTCCGTCTATTAAATAGCCCAGGAATTCGACGCTATTCTTAATTAGGCAACACTTTTCTCTTTTTACTTTGAGGCCAGATTCTCTGAACTTAGTTAGTACTTCTTTGGGTCTGTTTTTTAATTGGGTTTCATCTTTGGCTGAGATCAGGATGTCGTCGAAATATGGTACGACTCCTTGTATGCCATTTAGGAGGCGTTCCATCAGACTCTGGAAGACGCCTGGGGCCACACTCACTCCAAATTGGAGTCGGTGACACTTGAATGCGCCCTTATGTGTGACTATAGTCTGTGCTTCAGCAGTTTCTGGGTCCACTGGGAGCTGTTGATAGGCTTTTGCTAAGTCAAGTTTAGCAAAAAATGTTCCTTTTCCCAGGTAGTGAAGCAAATGCTGGACACCGGGTATGCGCTTGGTTGTAATGCGTGGTTCAGGGTAGCCTTATAGTCACCACAGATTCTAACGGACCCGTCAGGTTTGACCGGTGTGACTATAGGTGTTTCCCACTTGGCATGGTCCACAGGTTCTAACACCCCTTGGGCTATTAATTTGTCCAGCTGCTCCTCTATTTTTGCCTTTAGTGCAAAAGGAACTCGCCTGGCTTTTATTCTTCGTGGAGCTATTTGGGGGTTTAGACTGAAAGAAATGGGATTTCCCCAATACTTGCCAAGTGAGACAAAAACGTCTTGGGATTCTCGGATGAGGTCGTCTTCCCAACCGGTTGTAGTCACTCGATCGATCCCGGTCATCCGATGCCCAGTGGTGCGAACCATTCAATGCCCAGGAGGCTTGGTCTGTTTCGGTCGACTATGGTCAGCGGTAGCACCTTGACATGTTGTTTGTAGGCGACTCGGAAATGTCCCATGCCGACTACAGGGATTTGGTTTCCCTGGTAGTCCTTGAGAGTTAGGTGCTGCTTCTGTAATTCTTTGGGTTTGATACCTGGGACTAGCTGTTTTATTGTGTCCCATGATACCATGGAGAGGAAGGACCCCGAGTCCACTTCCATCTTGCAGTGTTTTCCTTCGATTTTTACAATGACTTTAACTTTCTTCCCACTTCCCGTCTGAGCGCTCTTTATAATGACAGTTTGGTGTCTATTGGCTCGCTTCTCTTGTTGCCACTTTCTCTCAGCTCGTTTAGGCTCAGCTCGTGTTGGGGAATTTCTGCGTCTCGTTGGGCTGTAGCTTGTTTTGTTCCTGCAGACTTTCTCGATGTGCCCTCGTTTCTTGCAATGCCTGCAGATGGCATCGAGAAATCTGCATTCGGCTCGGGAATGGTTTCCTCTGCAGCCAGCGCACTCCCGCCAATTCCTTCTTTCGCGCTCTTTTCTGTTTGTGAGCAAACGGTGGATCTCGTCGTCTTCTTCGCTCGATTCGAATGTTTCGCCAGACTCTTCGTAGTGGGTTGCGGTGGCAGGCTGCTTTCTGTCTTTGGTTGGGTTTGTTTCTTCGCTGTGTGTGTTCATCTTTTTCATTGCGACGGACGATTTTTTCGCGGCTTCAGCAGCTGTGGCTTCCGCGATGGCTTCGGTCACAGTGATGTTGGGCTTGTTGAGTAATTTACTCTGTGCGGTCGAGTCTCTCAGACCCAACACCACGCGATCCCTTATCGCTTCGTCAATGTTCAGGAAATCACACTCACCCCCTAGTTGTCTAAGGGCAGCAATGAAATCGGCGACGGTCTCTCCCTCTCTCAGGTCTCTGCGGTAAAATTCGTGTCACTTTATTAAGTTTGACACCATCGGAGCGTAGTGTGCTTTGAGGATTCTTTACAATTCTGGCCACGTTAGTTGTTTAATGTCTCGGGGCTTCGCAAGGGCTTTTGCCATCTTGAAAACCATTGGCCCGCAGTGAGTCAGGAACACAGCTCTCTTGCATTGCTCTGAAATGTCTTCCATTTCATTGCTCTCCAAATACATTTGGAAGCGATCTGCATAGGAATCCCAATCCTCTTCGTTGGGATTGAAGGGTGCGGGTGGTGCGTTGTTTCCAGGCATCTTGGTTGTCATCTGGACTTTTTATTACCGCATGCAGGTTTTTTCGTTTAGGATGATCCCACCTTCGTCGCCAGTGTTTTGTTCAGAAAACACAGGAGGTAGACCGGGTTCCAACAACAAATACTTTATTCTTAACTAGTCAATAAATAGGAACACTTGGCTGAAGCCGAGGCCAGCCTTTTATACAGGCTGGCTTGCCTGCTTGTAGCCAATGGCAGTTGCTTAAATTTGCCGCCTTTCAGCAGCTCTTTGGATTGGTTCCTAGTGAACCAATCCAATGCTTAGTTTATTTGACCAATCAGGTTTGCAGATTTGGAGTCCCCCACTTTACATATAGAACATTAATACTAAATCATTGGTTTCTGCTTCTGAATGTAGGCATAATGCTAAAGCACCCAACAATAAAATAAAACGAGCTTCAATAGGGTCAGAGAGACTTGAACAGCAATAGGCGATTTCTAGCTTCAGATTCATAATTCTATCTCCAGTTTCCATCACTTGTTGATAATGAGGAAGATAATGGGAAGCTGCCCTCTATTTCTCCATTTTACAGAATTCCACATGATTATAATCTGTTTTAAAAAATCAATTTCTCATTGTCTTCCTACTCCTGTACATATTCTCCTATCTTTTTCAGCAAAGGAATTTGATTCCTTCTGTATCCAATTCAGCAGAGGAAAAAAATCCTGATTTTTAATAATTTGATGAAAAGATTTTTTTAAGATAAAACTATTACAAAATAATATAAAGTAAGAAAGAAAAATAAAAAAACTAAGGAGGTAACTGTCTTTCATTGTGCCATCAATATTTGCAAGAAACCTCTGGTGTTTCTATTGACTCTTACTATGAGGCATTTGATTTTCCAATCATGTAGAAAGAGTCAAATGCCTTCTTGTGATCAATTACACTATATTCAAGTTGCTCTTCCTTCTCTTGCAGTTTCCAGAATGTTCCTATCAATTAAGAGTTGATCTTTTATTTCTCTGTTTGAATGCTTCTTTCTGCTCAGATGGAAGGAGCTTGTTCTCAGCTTGATGGCTGCATCAAGCTACCACACCAGTTTGTCATTTGTAGGTTTATTAGATGTTAGCTAATTATTCTTCAATTTTATCCCCTTTTAGTATGTTGTTAAACTACTTGGCAATGAGGGAGTGTAAACCAGTCAGATGTTTCAACAAAATCTATGAGTTCATCTTCACCTGATGCTGACCATTCCCTGATCTTCTTTATTCTTTTCTCCACCATTTCTGCTGTTATTACCTTTTCTTTCATTTCAACTGCCTTTTTATTCTTATCCACTTCCTGTAACCAAACTTCACTGTGTTATGTATCTACACCCAAAATTGCACTGTTTCTTGTTCAGGTGCTGATTGATTCACTACCATTTCTTCATTGGTAAGATGGATTTCTGAATGGATTGAAACTGGAAATATAATTTGCCTATAATTTGCAATTGAGCTTTTTAGATGGTAATCTTCTTAGCTATACCTATTGTTATACATACTATGATCTTCTCACACAGTGGATGTGTATGGACATAGTGACTGAAATAACTGGTAACAAAAAACTCCACATCCTTTTTTGTAAATTCCATTGCTGTTTATATTTTTTCTTGTGTGATGGAGGTGGAGCGGGTATTTGTTATTTAACAACATGAATATTACATTTATTAAAAATGATGTAAACAATTTCTCATATGTATGTCACTTTGCTAAAAGGAAAATCTTGCATTCCTGAAGTTGAAATCTTTGCTAGTCCCCTTGGGAAATGCTTGTGGAAGAAGCTACAGTTGAAAATGTAAATGCAATGTTAAACTTGAAAAACGGCATTTACATTTTCTTTTGAATTCACTTCATCGGTAAATGAGTCTAAACATAAGTCTAAACAGACAGTTTGAAGAAGAACTCCAACTGGTGATTATGGAGAGTACCTGAAGGCAAAGCTAAATGTTTCAGGCTGATCTTGTTATGATGATGGTGATGATGATGATGATGATGATGATGTTGATGATGATGATGATGATATTTGGTTTTGTTCATTGGCATTGCAATACCTGGTGGTGCACGAATTGCAGACACACACCAAGAAAAAAAATCACAAAGCATCGGGAATTACAAATTGAAGTTGAGCAACTTTGGAAAAAGAAATAATGTGTTATCCCAATTGTAATTGGAGCCCTTGGAGCAATACCTAAAGGGCTATCTCATGATTTGGAAATTCTGAATTTATCAGGCTTGAATACCCTCATTCTGCGAATAAAACACCCTACTTGGAACAGCTTATATCATTCAACATTACTTTAACAATTACTAGGTCCTTGGTTAGGACTCAAGCTGTTGAGCTACAAGCCCTAAAGGCTGTAAATCTCACTAAAGTTTAAATAATGATGATGATGATGATGATGATGATGATGATGATGATGATGAAGATGATGTGATGATTTTAATGGAGAGAAGCAGTTTTTGAATCAAGAAAAATAGAAAATAAGAGTGGCTTTGTGAATGTGAACTTAAATTCTTTTTTCCCAGACATTCTATTCTGACCGAGGCTTCCTCCTTATTCTGATAAACTCCTTTTATTTAGTTTACAGTGAATTCCTCTCCAGAAAAGTCCAACAGTCTTTTAATATATTTTTCAATTACAGATCTTTATCAGATTTGGAGAGATGCTAGGCTAATATCTTTCAGAGGCTTCACTGAAGCAGACAGTAATAGGCAAGAATGTAGGAACAGATCTTCAAATGAACTAATTGTCTCCTGCAAATCCCCACTCCCCTTTCTCTCCTCTTTTATTCCCTATGGGAGGGGCTATTCACCATCCACTGTGGCTTTACTCCTGAGTCAACTCTTGTTCTTTAGCTGTTCCCTTCTCCTGGCAGCTCTACACATGCACACACTGAGAACAGGCTCCAGCTGTCCTTCTGCCTCAGTGATGTCCAACTCCAAAGGTAACTAATAACTGTCAGACGCCTTAGCCCCATCTCTGCCTCCAATGCAGAACACTCATCAGAGCCTTCCCCAGACTCCAGAACTGGCCCATGTTCCTCCCCAACCTCCTCATTGTCTGAATCTGCTGCCAGCTCCACTGACCACTGGCGAGCCACAACCCATTCTTTCACCTTTTCCTTACAGCTATGGACATGCACAGACATGCAGGTCACTTTTGTGGAGCGCAGTTTAGTTACAGGTAGTCCTTGATTTAAAACAGTTCATTTAGTGACCATTCAAAATTACAGCATCACTGAAAAAGTGGCTTATGACAATTTTTCACACTTACAACTGTTGCAGCCTCTCCATGGTCACATGATTAAATTTCATTCAGTGTCCCAGGACCATGTGATCACCTTTCATGCCTTCTGGCAAGCAAAGTCAGTGTAGAAACCAGATTCACTTCATAACCATGTTACTAACTTAACAACTACAATGATTCACTTTGGCAAGAATGTTTATAGAATGGGGCAAAAGTCATTTAACAAGTGTCTTGCTTAGCAGCATACATTTTATGCTCAACTGTGGTCATCAGTCAAGGAATACCTGTATTATTTTTATAGTGAAAGTGAAATTACAGCCAGCATGTACAACTCCTAAGGCACCTTTTCTTTGCTTTCTTCCATAATACATTTAAAAGCTGAAAAATGTTATATAGCTGTCTTCCTAGAGATTTAATCATGATCATATTTAAGAATGTTGGCATGAAACTTGTAGTCCAGAATAAATTATGAATATTTGCTGGCAAATGGAGGAAGCATGTGTAGAAGCATGGGCTTCTCAAAAATAATAACGAAAAGAATACAAAATTACATTGGCATTTATTTGCTATTATACAAAGCAATTGATTTGCAACAATGAGAAGGCAAATATTAAATTTATTATGAATATTAATATTACATTTAGAGAAAACTAGTAAAACAATTTTTCTGCTGGCATATTATTCCAGTGCTGATTGTCAATGTAGATAATTCTTATTCTCAAAGCTGCTAATTCTTATTCTCAAAGCTGCTGAAATTACAATAATCAAGTCAGATAATTTCTTTCCTATTTGGTGGTGTCAGGGAAGAAAGAAGAATGGAATTCAATCCTGAAAAGAAAAGAAATTGGTTTATTGAGTGGCAGTCATCAGATTCCAAATTACAGAGAAAGTAGAATGCAATTACAGGAAAAATGTAAGTTTAAATAGAAAAAGAAGATTTACTGTGAAAAAAAACCAGATTAGTTTATATTTTCAGGACCTTCTCAACGATTTGTTACTATTTTTTAGGGCTTCTGAAAGTGGGGACAGAAGATGTTTCTAGCATAGTCTTTAGATATTTGGAGAAACTTCTAATTTTATTTGTTAAACTATTCCTTTCCTTTATAATAGCAACAATTCTTGGAGATTGCCTTGACAAATCTGTGTTATCTTGGAAAGGTTTTTTAAAAGTGGTTTGCTGTTACCTAGGGTTGAAAATAGGCCACCAATACACTTTGTGGGACTAGAACTCACAGTCTCCTTGTTTCTAGCCCAATGCCTTAACCATTAAACCACTGTGTTTCTTCAAAAATAAGACCCATCCTGAAAATAAGCCATAGCATGGTTTCATTGTGTGCACCCATATAAGACCTACTTAAGTGCCCACACAGCTGCCCTCCCATTCCATCTGGTATTTCATGGTGCTGCTGATACAAGTATGAGAGGTGGGTGTACAGTTGCTCCCTACACACACTGGCTTACCTCAGGCCATCCATACCTCAACAATGCCTTATGGCACCAGCACCCACAGCCATTTGCAGCAAAAGCTCACGTGACCACCGGGCCAAATTTTCTTCCAGCACTGACGTGATACCAGAGCAAGAGGCTGAGTGATGCACTGGTGCCACAGCCACAAGGTGAAGCAGGGGTATGGAGTCCCATCCATCAAACCCCATCTGGCTATAGGCCTACTTCTTATGTTTGTTCATGGCAGCAACAGAAAGGGAGGCTGAGTGATGCACCAGTGCTGAAGTCACAAGGTGAGGCAGGTGTCGAGACATGGGGACTCTGGGGTACATGGGATAGTTTCAACTCCTGCCTAGCCTCATGGTCATTGCTCAGCCTCCTGCTCAGGTACTGTTCCAGCACTGGAAGAGGTGAGCCAGGAGCCACATGGGGTCTTTCTGGACAGGGCTGTTGGAGCCACTGCCATGAGGTGAGGCATGTTTTAAGATCTGGATGGCCTGGCTGTGGGAGCCCTGAGATAAGCCAGGGCAGGGGGCAGCCTCACCCTACTTGCCTCACAGTGCCAGCACTCAAAACAAATAAGACATCCCATGAAAATAAGTCCTTGTGCTTATTTTGGAGCCCAAAAGAAAACATGGCAGCTCTCAGGATTGTTATAAAGCTCAACTTTTCTGGAAGATGATTTATTACTGAATCATAGTAATATCATAGAGGTCGGATCTTATTTTCTGCTAACTGTTTCTCTCCCACATATCACCTAACATTATAGCCATGCAAAGTGTGCAT
>BLBF01000026.1:2839974-2877704 GCA_015471245.1 Laticauda colubrina | reverse complement strand
GGCACGTTGGTGCATTTATGCACATCCCCTACAGATCGCCTAGGAAAGGAGTGAGGTCAATAGTAGACAGTCTAAGGTTAAAGTCTTAAAGTTTTGGGGGTTTGGGGAAGAAACTACAGAGTCAGGTAGAGTATTCCAGACATTGACCACTCTGTTGCTGAAGTCATATTTCCTGCAATCAAATTTGATGCGGTTTACCTTGAGATGGTTTCTATCTATTGAGTGGTCTTGTATTGTTATGGTTGAAGCTGAAGTTCTATATGTAAAGTGGGTGACTCCAAATCTGCAAACCTGATTGGTCAATAAACTAAGCATTGGATTGGTTCACTAGGAACCAATCCAAAGAGCTGCTAAAAGGCGGCAAATTTAAACAATTGCCATTGGCTGCAAGCAGGCAAACCAGCCTGTATAAAAGGCTGGCCTTGGCTTCAGCGAAGTGTTCCTATTTACTAACTAGTTAAAGAATAAAGTATTTGTTGTTGGAACCCGGTCTACCTCGTGTGTTTTCCGAACAAAACAGTATTCATTTACAGGTAGGACTTTGCAATATATCATTTTATGTACTATACCTAGATCGGACTGAAGGTGGCAGAGTTCTAGATTTTCTAGGTCTAGAATTTCAAGTCTGGTGACATCAGGTATTCTGCAATGAGTAGATGAATGGAGAACTCTTCTTTTGAAATATTTCTGGACTTTCTCAACTGTGTTAATATCAGATACGTAATGTGGGTTCCAGACTGATGAGCTGTATTCGAGTATTAGTCTAGCAAATGTTTTGTATGCTCTAGTTAGTATAGTGATATTACCAGAGAAGAAGCTACACAGAATTAGGTTAGCCTTTTTGGCTATGTAGTTAAAGTGGGCTCCTCACATCTTTAAACATTTCATAGGCACATAAACATTCTAATTTTTTTTCCTTTTGTTTGTTCAGTTTTTTGCCACTTACCTCTTAAATTCTACAGGTATATGCTAATGTAAGGAAAGTTCAGTGATTTATAGATAGCAGTCAATATAGTTAAATCCAGACTTGCATCTCATATTGCATCTCAAATATCATAGCAGTGAGTAAGGTCAGTGGTGCAATTCAACCGGTATAACAACTGGTTCGGTGAGCACGTTCTTCACCCAAACCGGTCCAAACCAGTAGAATCCCACCTCTTCGTAAGGTGACAGTGTAGACTATCATATCAGAAGGTCATTAAGTTGTGGAGAAAAAAAACAAGAGAAAGATTAGACAGTAGGGAAGTAGAATTTGCACAGATTAAAATTTCTCAATTATTTTTTAATTGAGTGAAACTTAATATATAATATGAAAATGAAAGGACTCATCACTCTCCAAAACATTCCAAACTTTATCAAAATCCAATGCATGTCAAAAATATACTAGCTTGTTCAAAAGTGCCATGACATTGTATCCCCTCAAAGTATTCATTACAATTTCTGTCTGACTGTGTTCCTGTTTCTGCATTTAGTGCTGTTAGTCTGAATTATGCTACAGATTGTCAATAATCTCTCACTGAGGTTTCTCAATAATTACAAAGGCTTAGTATTATTAATCACATACTATATGTATCAGTTAATAGTTCTTTGACTGATCACAATAACCTGATATTATGCACTATTGCTATATAATCATAAATTTAGTATACAACAACAAAATGAATCACTTTCTCAAAATAATATTTTTGTGATTAGGAATTTGATATGTTTGATAACTTTTATTTGCCACCCTCATACAACTCACACACACACACACACACACACACACATCACTCAAAATAAAGCCACAAACTGGCTCCCTTCCCCTTCCTTCCCCTTCCTCTTCTGCTTCCCCTTTCCCTTTCTTTTACCAAAATTAAGACTTTGATAGCCAAATGCTGGTTTATGACTGCCAAATGCAGTTCTAGCAAACATTTTCAGCTACAGGAAGAGATGAAATGAAGGCACAATATGCACTTCAATCCTCTCAAAGTGTCATTTCTAATAAGATCAAAAAATATTCAGCCAAACCTTATTGCTGTAATGAAATCTTTTCTATAGGTTTTATTTCTTAATTCTTTCTTTAATGTAAGAGATGCTTAGACATCTTCTGTATTTTATTTTATAAAATGTGTTGTGAATCTTACTAAGTGACAACAAAATATATCCAATCTGACAAAATAGCTACATATTTAACTTTATGTACATTAACTAATGTGAAACATAAAGAATGTCTTTTTACTGAATAATGGTAGAAGCAAAAGACAGACAATTCTAAAGTAATGCATTTATTTTTTAATTAATTATTTTTTAAATAAACCATTTAAACCCCACACCCTCTGCTCCTATCTTGAACATAATTATATCACTATTCCTTTGCACCATTTATATTTAAACATACATGTACTTTTTCAAATACTTTTAAAGACAAAAACTTGCAGAGTTTTTGTCTTTAAACTTCCATTTTATAACCTGAATGTGAATTGACATTCACATAGCCCGATTTATTAACCTCAAAATTATCCAAGATTAATTCAACAAATTGTGCTAAGTAGAATCCAAAGAACCATTGCATATTTTTATGACAATCAAAAAAAATAGACTTTTCTTAATGCATGAAAATGAGAAATAAATTCACAAGGTAACATGGTAGTTATTTAGAAATTTGATGAACAACTGTACATAACATATTATGAATTTCAGTCTCCTGAGTTGTAAAATTTATATGATCTGAAAAACTGTTTATTAAAATGGTATGAAATATAGAGTCCTGAATATCATTAAGACCAGATCCAAACTTTACTCATTTGAATCTTGGATCTCTGAGTACTTGATTGAATCCATTTTAGCTTGCAGGGAGTGAAATATTTGCTACATATATATTTGCAATCAGACTGTATTAAGAGGGTCTATGACCTGTTGTAAATGATTCCCAAACACCTACCAGTGCTCCAGGAAACAGTACCAAAATTATTTATATACTCTTAATCTTTTTTTGAATAAGTAAGAAATAAAGACCTCAATTTTCATAAGGAACTTAACCAGCAGTGGTATGCTATTGGTTCGGCCTGGTTTGGGTGAGCTAGTAGTAAAAAAACACCTCTGATCAGCTGAGAGGAGGGGAAAAAACCTCCAACAATCAGCTGAGAGGATAAGACCAAAAAGTGCATGGGAGGGAGGGTCACTCGTAGCTTTTTGTTTCTTTATCCTCTCAGCTGATTGGCTTGTTAGGGGCATGCGCGTTAGGGGTGCGTGAATGCGCAATCACCCACTGAACCGGTAGCGACTAAGGTAGAATACCACTATTGAACTCAACATTCAATTAGAATAGCTTGTAAGCCAGACAAACAAACAAACAAACAAACAAATAAATAAATAAATAAATAAATCTCGCTCATGCCTTATAAGATTTTGAGGCTCTTATGCAACATAGCTTTCATTAATTCATGCATGCAGACAGACAGACAGACAAAGTATTTATAATTGAAAACATTGCTTTTACTAATCATTAATAGTTTTATATCAGTAAATGTTCATTCTGAAATATGTAGTTTTAGTATATAGGAAATTCACCAAGCTGGTAACGCTATATCCTTTATGCCTATTTATCTCTGAAATTAAACTGCTTTTGATTCTAATGAAAATTCCAAAAGCATACAGACAAAACTCACAGTATCAACTGTTTAGATTAGAAACAAACATTCTATAAATTCATGAGAAAGCAGGAAGAAGTCAGGCATCCTTTAAATACTCTATGTGGCAATTGTCCCGTTACATTGTACATACAGGTGGTACTCATTTCAAAGTGATGGTTGACTAACTTGGCAGAATCCACCACCAGATGGTGTATCCTAGTGGTATGAATAAAATGCATTTAATTAAACCAAATTGCTCTGTGCTTACCTTTCATCTGCAGTGCCTAAGTCAATAGTAGATGTCGAATTAGAAAGAAAAACAGTGAAGACTGCATAGAACTTTGACATGTTTGACAAGTTATTCAGAAATGCTCAGAATATCCTTGGTCAAAAAAGAGAATATATATAGGCTGACCCATGATCCACAGCACTGCTTCTCAGAAAGTGTTCTATTCACACATGATGACTTAAGCCCATGTCACACTGCACCAATGGATGCAAAGAGGATTTAAAATGGAGAAAAATGCTTGCCATCTGTTGGAAAATGCGATGCATCCGTTGTGTACTCACTGCGTACGTCTTTCATACGCTCTATCCGTCGAGCATCTGTCAAGCGGCCAGGGACTGTGGAGGTGGCTATGGCTGGAGTGCTGGTCTAAGGCGCCGTTGGGGTGCCTGGCCCTGAGAGTACAACAGGAGATGGTGTGTGCAGGAAGCTCTCAGAGAGCTGACTCAGCCTCGTGAGGTTGAGAGGCCCTTCATCAAGTACCAGGGATTTGAGGCCCAAGACTGATGACAGATGTTCTGACGATGGGCTTGGCTGTGGAGTGGAGGAAGGAGGAGTGTAGTGGGACTGTCTGGTCTGCAGCTGGGCAAGGGGAGGCGTCTGTGGCGTCTGAGGAACCTGTGCCTGGACTGGAAAGGGCTGCCTCTGCTGTGGGAAGTCCTGGTAGTGGTAGCCTTGGTAGGTGAGGGGCTGTCGAAATCCATGGAAGGGCTGTGACATCGCCTGGGTGGAGGAGCAGACCTGGAGTGGGTAGGAGCAGGTTCAGCTGGGCTTGGAGGGTGGTGCAGAAGAGCTGTGATCCTCTCCTTCATCACCTGGTATTGGGCCTCGGGCATGTCCATGAGGGTCTGGCTCACGTAGGTGATGAAGGGCTTGCGGTTCAAGGATGGTATGTTGAAGTGGACAAGCTGGGAGAGAAGATCTGTGCTGGCTTAGATTGTGTCCCTGATCTCCAAGAGGACAGTGTGGTTCTGTCCCTCTGGTCTGCTTCTCTGCCTGCTTTCTGTGGAGGTGGAGCTGGGTGTGGGTGTGGGTTGGTCTCTGGTGGTTTGCTTCTTCTTGCTCCATCTGAGACAGGGGATCCTCCATGTCCTCCAGCATGGGGAGTGCAGCTGTCGGGGAGGTCTCTGTCGTGGGGCCATCCAAAGACACCTGCCTGGACACGGTAGCTGTCTCCTGGCTGGAAGAGGAGTGGCTCTCTTTGGGCTGTCTGAGGGAGAGGGTTGACAGAGGGGCTGCTCCTCGGTGGCGGATCTCACCCTCCAGGAAGCTGCACTTGGCCACAACGTAGGTCTCCCGGTCAGTGAGCTTGACAGCGGCCTGCCCGGATTTCTTCAGGTGCAGCTTGCCATACCAGGTGTGCATGTGCTTCCACCACCCCAGGAGGACATCAGCAGTGTAGCCCAAGCTCTCTGCCTTCTCTCTCCAATCTGCATGCTTTCTCTTGGTGTCGCGATAGAGCCTGTGGCCCTTCCTCCACAGGTACTCGTTCTCCCTCAGCCATTCCAGCACCTCCTCCTCATGGTCCTCGGAAATTGAGTACTGTTTCCTCTCTCCCTTCTCCTTCCCTTGCCTCTTCCTCCCTCTGGCAGGGCCTTCAGGGCCTTCAGCAGCAGGGCTTTGAGGGCCTTGGGGCTGGTCCACCACAGCAGCAGCAGCAGGAGAAGCACCAGCAGCAGCAGGAGAAGCACCAATAGCAGCAGGAGAAGCACCTGCAGCACCAGCAGCACCAGCAGCACCAGCAGCAGGAGAAGCACCAGCAGGACAAGCACCAGCAGCACCAGCAGCACCAGCAGCAGGAGAAGCACCAGCAGCAGCACCAGCAGAAGCACCAGCAGGAGAAGCACCAACAGCACCAGCAGCACCAGCAGCAGGAGAAGCACCACCACCACCAGCAGCAGCAGCAGCAGCAGAAACACCAGCAGCTTCAGAGTCAACGCCAGGGGTTGGAATCATGGTTCTGTCCTTGCCAGGGTTGGTAGGAGTAGGCACAGGCTTCCTCTTCTTCCCCCTGGTGTTCTCTCAAGATGTCTCTGGCAGCAGGTCTTTCCTCTGAATGCTGACTGCTTGAGAGCTGCATCCTTTTATATCCGTGGAGCTTACACAATTCATCCTCCCCGCATGTGCAGTGAACGCTTTTGCATCCGCTATACATCTGCTATGCATCCGCTTTGCTTCCTATAGGCGTCCGTGATGCATCCGCGTCATCCACTATGCATCTGACCCTTCTGCTGTGCATCCTCTTCGCTATTCTCCCCCAGAACTCCTGCGGAGGTGTCATCCACTTCCATCCGCTAGGCTTCCTCTGAACATCCTCTTTACAGCCCCACTACATCCTCCCCACGTCCATTCCTTTCCGTTCTTTTCCGTTCTATTTATGCAAATTTGGGGCACTTTTGAGAGCAGTTTCACCCATTGACTAGCACCGCTCCGGAGCTGGCGCCTCCAATGCAGAAGCGGTGGCACATTATGTGCTGCTGTGTTTGACGTGCCACCCCCTGCCACCTCTTAGCATCCCCAAGCGGGTTAGCAGAGGGGCGCTAAGAGGTGGCAGGGGGTGTTTGAGGTGCCAGCCGGCCCTGCAGGTTCACCTATTGAGGCTCCAGCTCCAGAACAGTGCTACAGTCAATGGGTGAACCTGCAGGGCTGGCACCTCAAATGCCCCCTGCCACCTCTTAGCATCCCTAAGGGGGCCAGCAAAGAGGCGCTAAGGGGTAACAGGGGGACGGCATGTCAAACACGGCCGCAGCGGCACATAACATGCCACTGCTTCCACATTGGAGACGCCAGTTCTGGAGCGATGCTAGTCAGTGGGTGAACCTGCAGGGCTAGCAGGTGCCTCAAACACCCCCCTGCCACCTCTTAGTGATCCTCTGCCAGTCACCTTGGGGATGCTAAGAGGCGTCAGGTGGGCATTTGAGGTTCCGGCCCTGGAGGTTCACCCATTGACTATAATAATGCTCCAGAACCGGTGCTCGAATACGGCAGCATGTTGGGAAAAGCCATCACCAGCACTTTCCCAAAGTGCCACCGCTGTTGCATTCTGTCTGTCTGTCCGTCATCCATCCATCCATCCATCCAAAAGGTCTGTCTGTTTGCCTGCCTGCCTGCCTTCCTGCCTGCCCCCCCCCCTCCATCCATGTTCGAAGCGCCGACCCCGCAGGCACATTGGGAAAGTAGAGCAAAGCCAGTCTAAGAGGGAGGGAGGAAGGAGGCAGAGAGGGAGGAAGGGAAGGGAAGGAGGGAGGGGGAGAGAGAGAGAGAGACAGAAAGAGAGAGAGACCTGATGCATCAGATTGAATGAGGCCTAGTTTAGACTGAGGCCCTTTTCCACATTGAAACATCTTTGCCAGCACAATGAAACCTCTTTGGCCTCTATTAAAGGTTTTGTGGACGAAACATGGTCAAGACTATCAAGAAGCTCTCACATTTTTTGAGGCTTTAAACAGAATCCATTGGACCAACTCTTCACCCTAAAAATTACTTTTCCCCAATGTATTACGGTGCCAATTCTGAAGAAGACAAAACCAAAATGTACTGGTAAATTACAAGGAGCACATACACACACACACGCACTCCCTTCTAACCCTGCTGGAGCAGGTGATTGGACTAGAATAGATATCTCATTATCTTTTTTCTCCCTCCCTCCCTCTTCCTTTATTTCTTTTTCTTTCTGTCCCTTCAAAAATAGGTAAGGTAGCTCTGGGGAGACTGGTCATAAATAAGAACACTTGCTAAACAACCGGCTATTAAGTGAGGACCACTTGTATTTGCTTTGCCAGTCACCTGGCCACGCCTACCCAGTCACACGACCAGCAAGCCACACCCACCCAGTCATGAGACCAGCAAGCCACACCCTCAAATTAGGCCATGCCCACAGAAATTTGAATTTCCCCCTGGGTGGGGGGCACCGAAGATGAGTTTGTAGTACCAAGAGGGTGGTGGACTGAAAAGTTTGGGAACCACTGCTCTAGAGTCTAGAATCTAGGGTCTCTATAGTTCAGCTTCAGTATTACTTCTTGCTTGATAGTCACTTTTCAGTGGTGTTTCTGGCTATCTCAATTATACGTGCTAAATTTTCTTCTTCACTGAGCTCCTTAGTTCAGCTCCTTTCACACCAGTGAAGCTTCTTATGTAAAGACCTCCTGGCCCTCAAATATCAAGCCCTAAACCACAATGTGTCCATGGGTATTTCACAGAACCCTGCAGGTAAGGCACAGTGACTCAAATAATCAATACGGGGAAAGTTCCATAGCACGTAACAGCAGGTTACGTTTTCAATATTACCCGCCTAAAGCACTATAGAACTTTATCCTCAGACTGCTTTAAAGGCCCGGTCCCACTGGCCGACGGACACAAAACGTATGCATAAAGGACATAGCGGACAAGCAAAATTTTGGGGATGGCTCCATCCGTTGTCATCCACTCCAAAAAGTGGTGAAAATTTGCATAATTAGAATGGAAAAGAATGGAAAAGAACGGACATGGGTAGTATGTAGCGGGGATGTTAAACGGATGTTCATAGGAAGCCTAGCGGATGAAAGCGGATGGAAGCGGATGACACCTCCAAAGGGGTTCCAGGGGATAATTGCGAAGTGGACACATAGCGGGTGAAGCGGATGCATTAGGTATGCCTAAAGGAAAGAAAGGGGATGCCATGTGGATGTATATCGGATGCAAACCATTCACTGCACATCCTTTCTATTTCTGTACTCCTAACACTGTGTAGACATTCTGTGTACCTTTTGTTTCCTCCCTCTTTCCGTTTTCAGCTGCAGCAGATGTGAGCTGCGAGGATGCCCAGAGGATGCAGAGATGATACAGCGGATGTTTAATGGATGATAAATGGACATAGAACATTTGTTGCTCTTATGTCAAGGGTTTACATCCTGCATGGCGGAAAGTTCATCTGTTTGTGCAGCTCAAAACTCCTTGCGCGGATGAAATCGCAGTGGATGGATGCTCGACAGATAGAGCGTATGAAACACATATGCAATGAGTACACAACGGATGCATAGTGTTTTCTAGTGGATGGCAAGCTTTTTTTAATGTTTTACATCCTCTTTGCATCTGTAAGTGCAGTGGGACAGGGCCTTAATGACTTGCTGTCTACAATATCAAAGGGAAGGTTTAATAATACTTTTGCAGAGTAAAACTGCACCTGTCACCTGGAGGAAACAGAAACTTTAGCTCATATCTTTCTTCAATATCCTTGCTACAGCAACAGGTGATCTACAATCATGGCTTGGCTTACTCTGAACTGTGTCATCTGTAACTATAGAAATAAAAATGAAAGAATGACATTTTCCCATTTTATGTGATTTTTAAACAATGTTGGTTTTACATTCAAATTATAGGTGCTCAATTTAATCACATTGTGAAATACTCTAAACCATTAGTGATGAAATAAAATATATCACCTGGCATCTCTTTTGAAGGGCAGAAATCAAATCACAAAGAAAATTTATCATAATGAATAAATAATTCATAAAGAAAGGAAATCTGACACAATTCTAAATTCAATTTTTTTACTGATTTTGGCAATTCTTAATGTGACACCCAGTCTTTTCACCCTCATTCTGCAGCATGCATGAGAAATGCAAACCGAAACCTTTCTACTTTCTGAACACTACTCAATTTATCATCAAGATTACTACTGCCATTGTGAATTTTGCAGATATGCACCACTTGAACTATTATGCATAATATAATATAAATACAAGGAACATGAATATTTTTATGTCTTCTTTTCTCATTTTTTTCAATGTCTTTTAAGTGTGTGTGAAAGAACAATATAAAGAGAGCAGCATCACAGCAGTTTTAGAAACCCTTGTGATTGGAGCTATGCAAGATCTTATAGTGTTTTTATTTTTATTTCATCTGAAATACCAAATTCTGATCAAGTGTATACAAATTAAAACAGAAGCAGATATATAGGCTACTTGAAAGCAATATGATAATTTGATGTAAATTAATGTACAGGTCTCAAACCATAGTTTGAGATCTAGTGCTTTTTTCTAAAACTAATTCACTCATTTAAAGTACCCTTATTTTATATTTGAAATTGTGGAAATGTATCAAATCCTCACAGACTGTTATATACATTCCATACAGTAAATTGCTGTTGCTGGTTGATTAACACATTATATCTCTACATATTTCATACAATGGCTCTAGAATGCTCACAGCAATCCATAAAGCATACCCATCCCACTAAGTGCCAGACCAAACATCCTTAGATGTCAATCTCATCATTCTAGGCCAATGTCTGGGGGAAGATTGAGGTCTTCACAGCCCTCTCAAAAGCTCAAAGGGTAGGGGTCCTTTCAATTCCTGATGGAAGGCTGCTCCAAGGGACTGGGAAGGCCACTGAAAAGTTATGCCTCTGAGATCCCATCAGATGACAACAGGATGGGCAGTTACCTTCAATGATAGGAGATGCCATAAGTTACTTGGTCTTGTGTTACATAAGTGATAACCAACACTTTGTATTGCACTTGGAAACCAACTGGAAATTAGTGCAGCTCACACATTAGTGATGTGATTTAGATGAACCATGAGCCACCCAAAATAGTCTGTGCTGTTATATTCTGGACAGGCTGCTAAAGATTCTAAATGGACTTCAAGGGCAGCCACATAGAGCACACAGCAATAATCCAAATAGAAAGTGATTAAGACATGGATGACTGAGATTTTATCATAATTTATGTTATCATAATTTATGCACAAAAAAGTTATCATAATTTATGCACAAGATAGATTTGTGCAAGGACCCTGTTGGCTATAGCTCTCACCTGCTATTTCAGCAGGAACCATGAGGACTCCCAAATTGTGTACCAAATATGCATGAGGGAATTTACCCTCTGCAGATTCAGAAATGTCAATTCTCCTAGGCTTAAGGGGCCAAAAATTCCAACCACTTTGTCATGTTAGGGGTGAGTTACAACTGGTTTCTCCTCATCCAGGCCTTTATAACCTCTAGGCACTGAACTAGCACCTGAACAGCCTCACTCGTCCATCATGGGGCTGAAATGTATAATTAAGTATGATCGGCAAACTCTATACTAGTAAATGACCTCTCCCAGCAGCTATTAATTGGAGGAGAGAGAGTCCTGAGGCACACCTCATATAATAAGGACCAGGGCTGGATCTCTGTTTCTGCACCAGTATTACCTGGTACCACTTTGGAGAAATACAAAATCCTAATTCCCGTAGGCAGTCTAGTGATATACTACAGTCAACTGTATGAAAAATCATTGAGAGATTCAGAAGGATCATTCAGGATGAATGATCACCCATGTTCCGTCCAGAAAAATGCGAGGTAGACAGAGTTCCAACAGTAAAAGTCTTTATTTGCAACAGTAAAGATAAACGGAACAGTTTGGCTCTAGCCGTGGCAGCCTTTATATACGGCTTGCCTGCCAGCTTGTAGCCAATGACATTGGTTTGATTTAACTGCCTTTTGGCGGTTCCTTTGGATTGGTTCCTAGTGAACCAATTCCTAGGCTGGCTTTCTTAGCCAATCAGATTAGCGAATTTGGAGTAAACTCTTTTAATACAGAACACCCCTCCCCTCTTGGTTTAGTCCTACATGGTGATGTAGTCGCACAGGTAGGTGGGGCTTCTTCTGACTCTACTGGACTTGCGCGGTTCATTTTCGCTGGAGACTTCAACCGATTCGGATGGGCTTGCTGTCTCTCCGGCTCTTCTCCATGGAACCGCCTGGAAGGGTGAGTCAGCCATTTTGCTACCACTTGAGATTCTCAGGCCGGTGGTTTTGCCGCTCCCTCCTGGTTTCTCCGGGCAGGTCGAGCTGGCTTGGCTGGCCCCTTCGACTGGATTTTTCCCACAAGTTTCATCTAACCGTAAGTTTCTTTTTTGCTCTTTTTGTTTGTTAGGATGTTCTGGGTTTATTTTAAAAGGTTCTTTATTATTTTCTTGTATTTCCCCCCCCCCCTTTGGTTTGATTTTCATCATTTTGTATTATTTGTGGTTGTGAGTTAGTATTTCTTTCAATGTTTCAGGAATGAAGCTGGTCTATGTGCCGCTTCCATTCCCTGCCATCGTCAACAGTTAGTCGGTAGGACCGGGGGCCTGTGAGTTGTGTGATTGTGCCTGGAAGCCATAAGGGGTCCCCGGTGAAATTTTTTGCGTAGACTAGGTCACCGATTTCAAATGTTCAGAAATGGCTGAAGGAGTCGGGGGGTCTTTCCAACGCGTAATTTGGGTACAACCTGTCTAATTGCGACCTAAGTTTTCTTTCCATTAATAATTCCGCCGGGCTTTTGTTGGTTACAGTACTGGGTGTGATATGTTGGAGGGTGAGTAGGCGGTTAATTTTATCCTGGACATCCCCAATGTCCATTCTCTCTAAACCCTCTTTGGTAAACCTGACCATTCTCTCCGCCCTACCATTTGCAGCCAGGTAGGCCGGCGCGGTTAGTGCATGGCGTATACCTAGGGAGGCTAGGTATTGTTCAAATTGGATGGCGGTTAATTGTGGCCCGTTGTTGGACACTAGGACATCCGGCAATCCATGGGTTGAGAAGAGTTTGTTAAGTTGTTTAATGACCGCCTCGGTTGTCGTAGATGACATTACAACTTCCAGCCAATTTGGGTATGCATCTATGACAATTAAAAAGGTATGTCCCCTAGTAGGACCCGCGAAGTCAATGTGGATCCGAGACCAGGGGCCTCGTGGGGTCTCCCAGTCCCTTATGGGTGCTTGTGGTGGGGAAGGCCTGGTTTTTTGACATTTATTACAAGTAGTAACCCAGTATTCAATGTCTTTATCTATACCAGGCCACCAGACATAGTTTCTAGCAAGGCTTTTCATTTTTACAATACCAGGGTGGCCTTCATGAAGAATACCCAGCACTCTAGTTTGTAATTTAGGAGGGATTACTACTCTCTGGTGACATCGTTTGCAGATATTGGTAGTTCGGGGCATGTCTCTATCTGCAGGGTAGTCATTGTTGGCGCCGGGTCTTCCTCCGTCATTGGCAACGGTGCTCTGCTTAATGCGTCTGCATGGGAGATTTGCTTCCTGGGACGATGCGTTAATGTGTAACAGTATGTTGCTAGGAATTCTGACCATCTAGTCATTCGCGGGGATAAAATGTTCAGTGTAGGCTTGTTTCCTGCCAGAATACCTAGTAACAGTTTATGGTCCATTACAATCAAAAATGTTCTTCCATAGAGATATTCGTGGAAGCGTTTCACTCCAGCGACGATTGCCAGGGCTTCTCTGTCTAGTTGACTATAGTTACGTTCTGTTTTAAACAGAGTCTTTGAATAATAAGTGACAGGTGCCTCTCTCCCATCTGGCAATTGGTGGCTCAGGATGGCACTGACTCCAAATGGTGAGGCATCGCAGGTTACCGTCAATGGAAGTGTGTTACTAAACTGGATAAGAACGGTGTTTGATGTTAATATTTTTTTTATTTTCTGGAAAGCTTTTTGCTCTCTATGACCCCAAGTCCAATAGTTTTTTTATCCAGCAAATGGTGTAATGGTTCTGCTATTGTCGCTTTGTGGGGGAGGAATATGTTATAGAAATTTATTAGTCCCAAAAATGCCTGCAATTCTGTTTTGTTTCTTGGCTGTGGTGCATCTTTAATGGCTTTGACTTTTTTTTCAGTAAGGTGTATACCCTCTCCGTCTATTAAGTAGCCCAGAAATTCGATGTGATCAGTCATTAAGCAGCATTTTTCTTCTTTAACTTTCAGTCCAGATTCTCTGAATTTTGTTAGTACATTTCTTAGTCTTTTTTCTAGTTGGGTCGTATCTTTAGCCTAAATAAGTACATCATCAAAATATGGTACGACCCCTTTTATTCCATTTAATAGATGTTCCATGAAGCTTTGGAACATGCCTGGGGCCACACTCACTCCAAACTGGAGTCTATTGCACTTGAATGCCTCTTTGTGAGTCACTATTGTCTGTGCCTCAGCCGTTAAGGGGTCTACTGGAAGCTGTTGGTAAGCTTGTGCTAGATCTAGTTTAGCAAAAAATTTTCCTCCCCCTAGTGAGTGTAACAAATGTTGTATGACTGGCACCGGGTATGCGCTTTGTTGCAGCGCATGGTTCAGGGTAGCCTTGTAGTCTCTGCAGATGCGTACCGACCCGTCAGGTTTAACCGGCGTTACTATTGGCGTCTCTCATTTAGCATGGTCAACAGGTTCCAAAACCCCTTGGTCAATTAATTTGGTTAATTGTTCCTCTATTTTTGCCTTTAATGCAAAAGGAACTCATCTGGCCTTTAGTCTTCTAGGGGCCACCTGGGGGTCTAAACTAAAGGAAATTGGGGTCCCCCGATACCTGCCTAGGGAGCCATCGAAAACGTCCTGGAATTCGTGGATCAGGTTTTCTTCCCAGTCAGTTGTAGCCACCCGGTCTACTCTGGTCATTCCGATGCCCATTGGTATGAACCATTCGATGCCCAGGAGGCTGGGTCGCTCTCGGTCAACTATTGTTAGAGGCAGGACTTTGACATGCTGCTTGTAGGTGACTCGGAAATGTCCTAGACCTACCACAGGGAATCGATTTCCTTGGTAGTCCTTCAGGGTTAATTTTTGTTTCTGGAGCTCTTTTAGCTTAATATTTGGGACCAGTTGTTTGATTGTGTCCCATGACACCATTGACAGGAAAGACCCTGAATCGACCTCCATCTCGCAGGGGCTGCCTTCTATTTTTATGATTATTTTAACTTTTTTCCCACTTTCCATCTGAGCGCTTCCGATAGTGAAAGTTTGATGGGTCTTTTCTCAGTTACTGGCTCATTTGTTTCGCTGCCACTTTCGGTTTGTTTCGATTCAGCTTGTGGGGGAGAGTTACTGCATCTGTTAGGGCTGTTGTTTTTTCGATTCCTACAGACCTTCTCGATGTGTCCCCTTTTCTTCCAAGCTCTGCAGATGGCATCAAGGAATCTGCAGTCGGCTAGAGGGTGGTTTCCTCCGCAACCGGTGTATTCCCGCCAGTTTCTTTTTTCGTGCCTTTTTTTGTTGGCGTATAGGCGGTGGACCTCATCGTCTTCTTGTCCGGATTCTGATGTCTCATCAAAATCTTCATGGTGTGTGGTGGCGGGAAATTGTTTCTTCCCTCTAGTTAGGCTCGCTTCGTCATTGTTTGCGTTCATTTGTTTCATCTTGGCCACTGACTTTTTCGCGGCTTCTGCAGCTGTGGCTTCTGCGATTGCTTCGGCTACGGTTATGTTGGGTTTATTTAGCAGCTTGCTTTGTATATTAGAGTCTCTTAAACCCAATATTACTCGATCTCGCATCGCTTCATCTAAGTTCAGGAACTCACATGCTCCCTCCAGTTGTCGGAGGGCTGCCACAAAATCAGCGATGGTCTCGCCTTCTTTTTGGTCCCTTAGGTAGAATTCGTGCCGTTTGATGAGATTTGACACCACTGGTGCATAATGAGCCTTCAACATTCGTTGGAGTTCGGGCCAGGTCATTTGCTTTACGTCTCTGGGCTTCGCTATTGCCTTGGCCATTTTGAAAATTGTTGGTCTGCAATGCATTAAGAAGACAGCCCTCTTACTCTGGTCTGAGATCTCTTCCATCTCATTACTTTCCAAGTACATTTGGAAACGGTCTATGTAGGATTCCTAATCCTCTTCATTGGGGTTGAAGGGTGCGGGCGCTGCATTATTTCCGGCCATTTCTTTCAGCCTGGGTTTCAATTCACCGCATGCACAGTCTCGCATTTTAGGATGATCCCACCTTCGTCGCTAGTGTTCCGTCCGGAAAAACGTGAGGTAGACCGGGTTCCAACAGTAAAAGTCTTTATTTGCAACAGTAAAGATAAACAGAACAGTTTGGCTCTAGCCGCGGCAGCCTTTATATACGGCTTGCCTGCCGGCTTGTAGCCAATGACATTGGTTTGATTTAACCGCCTTTTGGCGGTTCCTTTGGATTGGTTCCTAATGAACCAATCCCTAGGCTGGCTTTCTTAGCTAATCAGGTTAGCGAATTTGGAGTAAACTATTTTCATACAGAACACCCCACACTATGCCCCAAAGATAATCCACAAGTAAAATCAATGCTGTCTTAATAATATAGCACAGCTTGAATTCTTACTAAAAATGGTCCCGATAATCTGCTTCAAGGCCCTCTAAGGCTGGAAATTCACTCATCCTGCCAACAACTTTCCCTATCCAAAGCAGCAGGATCCAGAGATGGCCTTTTGAAGACAAAATAAACCATTGCCACTATTAAGGCTAGTAGAATTAGCCCCTGCCTGAAAAGAGGCATTTATAATCACCCTCCATGTCCCAAGAGTCTTTAACTGGCATGGGAAGCATGGGCCCAGGCCACACATCGCACAGTAATAAGAATCCTGTCTAGTTCCTCAGGATTAACCCAGATAACTGAAAAATAACAATTTTTTCCAAGATAACTGAGATAGGATGTAGTTCAATAACTCTGGAGTCCAACTCTGAAAATAAGTCAAGCAGGTTTAATGCATTTATTTATTTATTTATTTATTTATTTATTTATTTACTTACTTACTTACTTACTTACTTACTTACTTACTTACTTACTTACTTACTTAACTTACTTATCCATTTTATATTGTTCTCTATCTCCCAAACAAGTGACTCTGGATGGCATAAACCTAAAAAAAATCAATATATACATAAAACAATTATCATTTTAAAACATTTAAATGATTAAAGGACTATATAAACAAAGCAAAGACAAAAAATATCATATGAAGGATTTTCATAATAATGGACCTCCCTAGTTCACCAGTGCTTTGTGGGTCCCACGCCTGCTGCCATAACCAACCTTCCATAATTATTGGAAGGTCAGAAAATTTGAGGCCAACTTCACCCCAAGTGGAGAAACTTTCCACATTTTCCACAAATTTTATCTGATGCTTAAAATAGTCCTTGCAATAACTATTGTGCAAGGAATCACCTGCCTCTTCTGCTTACCCAGGAAGGCCCTAATCATCAAAACAGGGCAATCAGCTTGCCATCCACTTACCAATAATAGCAGAGAAGGATAAGAAAACTTTTCTACTCTTATTGTCACAAGGTAAGTCCAATTAAAGGGTTGTACCTTTAGCTTTATCCCTTCTCTCCCTCCAGTAGCATTCTAGCCATCTCTTGTTTTATTTCATTTCTCTGAACCAGCCGCTGCCTAATCAAAGCAAAATAAAAACACAGTATCTCTTCTCCAATAACAGAGATGATGTCCCACAAACTGCCTGACTGTCAGCCATTCTAGCCAGTATGACTCCAACTTTCTCCCACCACCACAAATTTCTCAAAAAGAATAATAACAGCTTAGCCTTCTTCACATACCTACATAGCAGCACCATCTTAAAAATAATAACAACCTAAAAAAGGGGGGGGGAGTAGAAAAATAGCTTTCAGCTGTCTTCATTTATCATCTGCCTACATTTTCTTGGATCTGACAAAGTAAGCATATGTGAATTGCCCTAAAGTAATTTGAGCACTGCTGTGTTGCCATGTGTAAGTTATACAATGCTGAATAATAAAAAACTGAACAAGGCTTGTAAATGGCTAATATTTCAATTGGATTCTTGATTAACCAATAGCAATGTAATGTTTAAATGAGTTCCTGATATTCTTTTATAATTCACAAATTTTCTGACATATAAATATACATATATTTAGGCAGGAATGAAATGAAGTTATTCTGTATCCCAGAATTTTCAGTTCTAGTGTAATTTGATATGTTAAGTCTAATAATTGTTGCTTGAGTTGAACTGAAAGAAGGCTTTATCAGTTGGAATCACTTCAACCAAAGTGATCTTCAACTTGTTTTTCCAAGTCCAATTCTTTACAGCTTGAAGATACTGAAAGACATATACAAGGAGATGCATGTCAGTAGCAGGTAGAACCAAGCCTGAATGTAATCACTGTCAGTAATTTCATATTGTTGTTAAATAATATGTGAAAGCATTACATTACACAAACTTATGAGAAATAAATAAGTACTTAACTCAATTGATCATTCTATGTCAAACATTTTAATAATTACATACCGTGTTTCTCATTTAATAAGGCTGGGTCTTATTTTTTTTTGAGCCCCGAAAAAATGGCTAGGCTGTCTTTTCGGGGGTGACTTAATTCCCCCCCCTTGCATCTTCAGGTGGGCGGACGGCGACGGCTTGGATGTTGACCTTGGCGTTGGTGGGGCACTTCGTATTGGGGTCAATGCAGGCAGCACCATATCCAGGTGTGCAACAAAAGTACTTCCTAACAGCAAGCCCCTCCCCCACTATTCCCTCCCATTTCAAATGTTTTATTATAGGCCTTAATTTGGGGGAAGGGCTTAATCTCATTTCATGCCTATAAAACATGCTGGGACTTCCTATTGGGGGAGGCCATATTGTTGGAGAAACAGGGTAGTAGAAATAGTCCTGTATCTGCTTTTTACAAAAGAAGAACAGCACCTTTAGAACACCATCTTACAAGATTTTAAGCACTCCATTTTATCAATTCCTAAGCAATATTTTACATGACCTATTTAACATCACTTTCTAAAAGTATCGAAGATCCTACTTCAGTAATTATCCCAAATTATTAGTAACAAATTATCAATAATTTTGAAGAATTTTAAATAGTTCTGCATATAGACCTTTTCCATTAGATTTATCTATGGAGATTCTCAGTCATCCAGAAGCTGAAGAAGGTTCTTGGATGAGAAGCGAAACATCTTCAAAAAACCCAGAAAGTTCAGCTGCCTCTTGAAAAAGCATGTTTGGGACTTACACTAGATTGTTATCTAATTGATAAATAAATTGTTTTAAAAATAGATTGTTTTCTGTTTTACTAAGTCTCTCTTTACATAAAAGAGTATGTTTACATATGTCTCACTTTATCTAATAAATATTTTGTTCCTTCTGTTCAACTGTTGTTTTCAATTTCTTTGTATTGATTATAGATATATACTTAGACTTATATATACTTAGACTTACAAGTAAGTGCTTATAAACAAATGCTTTACAGTCCTCTCTAAGTGGTTTTACAGGGTCAGCATATTGCCCCAACAATCTGGGTCCTCATTTTTTACCCACCTTGGAAGGAGGGAAGGCTGCGTCAACCTTGAGCCTGGTGGGATTTGAACCACCCAAATTGCAGGCAGTTGGTAATCAGAAGAAGTAACCTGCAGTTCTGCCCTCTAACAACTGCACCACCAAGGTTTTATGTAGAATCTAAATATAAAAATATGGAATTCATACTCAAGGTTTTGTTCCCTTGTCAGCATTGTCTTTTGCTGTTTTGCATTTCCTCATTAATTTTCAACATTGTCAGTAGACAACATTTTCAACTTTTGCTTTTTACAAACTGGAATATTTTTATTGTTTTGTTTTTAATATTATTTAAGAGATCCTTTTTAACAAATCTAATCCATTAAATATGTTATTTTCAATATTTATTAATAGAACATTGTTAAAATAATCTGTAATTTTGATGATATAATATCTCAGATTTTTTGCTAAAACCAAGCATAGATTTTGAATTCTTTATTTGTTTAAGTCAGTATTTTGTGACAGATTCATAATCTGCTATTCTTTTATTATTTTCTTGTCTATAAAAGAAGAATTGGTGCTTATCCAGATGCAAAATGACCATAAGCCCATTTCAGTTGGCTGATTCCCAGGTTTTAAATCATTAGTCTTGACTTTTTAAATGGAAATTAGATGAAAAAAATATTATGCAAGACTGAGAAAAGAAAACTGGTTCTACAGCAGTTACTGTACATGTTTTGATTATCAACATTTGAATGATATTTTTATACATATTCTTTGATTTCAAGGATCTAGTACTTTATTAACTGGTGTCTGTGTCTGTCTCTGTGTGTGTAACAGTAATAGTAACAGCAGTACAGCAGTCAATTGGATTGCAAAACAAGATTGTGAGCTCCAATTCTCTGGGTAAGTTCAAGCACAGATAGACATCAGTCAGGGATGCTTTAATTTATGTTCCTACATCAAGATGAGAATTAGATGCAGTCATTTAAATATCCCCTTCAGTTCTATGATTCTTTGGTCTCTGCTTAATTTTTGAAAAGAAATTTAGCATTTCAGAAAAAGTTATGTGCTGCAGCATTGAATCATTGTTTTAAAGTTAGCATCCCTTTGGAAATCTATCGGATGTATATTTTCTTTCTTTTAAAAAAATTGCAAAGAGTTTAAAAGAACTTATAGCACAGCCCTTAATTTTAAAATGATTTTTTCTGAAGGACCACATCAACCTTCAAAGGGAGAACTACAAACTTTTACAGCAAACTATTACAATGATTTTGTAAAATTGGATAATAGAAGAATTCTTAAATTCTGTTCAACTACAGACGGATACTTGAAATTACACAAATTAAGAATATTACTGAAGAGATAACTTTACAACCTATTATATTTAGGTATAGGGATTAGAATATAAATACTCTTAGGTTTGCATTTAAGCAGAAGAAGGACATTTATTTGTACCCTGATTGACTACATCAGGGTATAAAAAAATAATTTGACAGCAAAATTATCAAAGCAAGGTATCCATTTCTTTAGTCAATTCCTGGCAGTTTACATGTAGAACCTGCTTCACAGTTTTAATAAAGAATAGATACTCTAACATAAGTGTGGCCAAATTGTTTGATCCATTTAAACCCAATGGAGTAAACTATACAGGCTGACACAGCTTTCCATAGCAAATGTATTTTTATTTTTAATAGTGAATTTTTTTTAACTGATCATGCCAGAAACTAAACTTGGAACTTTTGCTTATAAACTCATAAAGTGTTTTGCTTCAGAGCTAAAGCCCCATCCATCTGCTATGGTTTCAAGTAACTAAAAAATAAGCAGATAGTACAGACTGGAAAACAATTCCCAGATTTCTCCATCTAAATTTTACAAAACAGGGATTATTCTGGGGAAGCTTTCAAGGTTTCCCATCCTGATGCAAATTTGAAATGTTGTTTTATTGTAGGGCTGGATTGTGGTAAAATAAATTCTCTGAGATATATTATTTTTCAGTAATAATGTAATAGCAGTAATGACTATGACTAGAATATATCTCTACTAATTGTAATATATAGATAGTCTTTGCATTCTGCAATTAAAAGCATTCATATAACATAATAATAGAACAGCAGAATTGGAAAGGACTTTGGAGGTCTTCTAGTCCAACACCCTGTTCAGACAGGGAACCCTATACCATTTCAGACAAATGTCCAATCCCTTCTTAAAAACTTCTGTGTTGGAGTACCCACAATTTCTGGATGGAAGTCATTCTACTGATTAATTGTTCTAACTGTCAGGAAATTTCTTCTTAGTTGTAGGTTGCTTATCTCTTTGGTTAGTTTCCCCCATTGCTTCTTGTCCTACCCTCAGGTGCTTTGGAGAATAAGTTCACCCCCTCATTCTTTGTGGTTGACCGTAGATATTGGAACACTGTTATCCTGTCACCCCAGTTCTTCTTTTCATTAAGCTAAACATACACAATTCCTGCAACTGTTCTTCATATGTTTTAGCTTTTAGTCCCCTAAATATTTTTGATGCTCTTCTCTCTGCTCTTTCTAGAGTCTCAATATCTTTTTTTATGTTGTGGCAACCAAAACTGCATTATAAAATGGTATTAGCATGTAACATGTTATGTTACATAACAATGGAAGGTTCAAATTGGGCCAAGTTGACTTTCAAAGTAAGCAGCATTATGCAAAGCATGGAAAAGGTGTAATAAATAGCAAACCAGGTAAATTAAGGCATGAGGTAAGGAAGAAAAATCAACTAACTTCACTCCTTCACTCTACCACTCTCTACCTTTCTGTCCTTACAAACCATCCTTGCTTCTCCCACATCCATATCATGCTTCACACTTTTTATTTGCCTCACATCTCTTGGGATAAAAACTTCCTTGAAAATCAGTGCTACTGAAGTATTGTCAGCATTAGAGTCTGTGGCACACCATATGTCAGTTATGCCTTGCTGCTGGGTTTTTTTTAATGTTATGACATATACCATTACATTGTTCCTTGATGCACGCATACCGAGTCAATAAAGATCGTAAGTTTTTTTTTTTTTGCAGAAACTACAAACCTTCCACACAAAGTTATCATTTCTATCACCAGATGGCTATCGTTTATGTTCACTCTCTTCACTGTGAGAAGAATACTAATAAATCAAAAATTTCAAGTAGAAAAAAAACAGTTCTAGCTGGATTTTTTTTCTTTTTAAAGAACTTGACTATCAAAATAGATAAAGCCATTATAAGCTTACATCCTCAATCAAACATAAATTGTCATTTCTGGCATACAGAGGTTAATGTTATATTTCTTAGCCCTGGAGCAATGTATGAATATATACAATCAGATTTCAGTAAACCCATCTAAGCCAGGCATATACATTTTTCACTTCAGCAGCTACTGTGGTGGAACTTGTAGATCAAATTTCATCTAGTCTGTGTTCCTGACAGCAGTCACATCAAATTACAGAGTCTTCTAGGGTTTGCTGGCACCTTCATCTGTCTTTCTATCAAATAATATGCCTGTTCCTTTCATCATGCAATCCTTAATTATCTACAAATTATCTGCAAATCTTGTGCTAGCCAAGAAATGAGGAAAAAACAATGTTCTTTCCAATGCACACGAGTGGACAACCTTTAGAGAGATATGATTTGATTGCCAGTAACAATATTCCATTGATATTTTTTAATCTCTCCACCATTCCCCTCTCATTCCATTTAAGTCTAAGACTCTTCTTAAAGGATTGGCTTACTTGAATATTTTTTTTAAATTCAAGATATTCATCCTTCCCCACAAAAATGCTGTAAATATTATTCCTCATTTCCAGATAGCTGGGCTTGGTAGATAAATACACTAACGCTCTCAAATCAATGTACTATGCATTAAAAATAGGAAGAAAAATGTTGCAAAGGGAATATTTTCTATTTAGCCTTCTGTTTGAAATGCCTACCTTTAGAATCCCCCTTTCTAAATGCAAGCGAAGGTGAATCAAATTTTCTGATTCAGATAGGATCAAGGTCAGTATAGGAAAGTAACTAATCCATCAAGAACTCATCAGATTCTGCTTGCCTAGGAGGTACTCTTTATGTAGCAAGTCCGTTTTTGAATTGTGGAACTTTGCCTATCAATTTTTAACTCCTGGTATTGCTAAAATCTAACATCAACTCCTCTTAGAAAATCACTACATAGAAAGCAAAGCTCCCTGTATTTGATCTAGTCATTGCAACCCAGGGTCAGCATTTAAAATACAATACTCAGGACTAAACTAAAGATGGTTGCATGACAAAAAGGAATCAATCATGGAATTGTCATTAAACATTGACTTATATAAAATAATTTTAGTACTTGATCTTGCATTAGTACAATAACCATCATTCTTAGAAGTTAGAAATACAATATACAAAATAAAAGATTTGAAGTATGCCTTTGTTGGAAATATTATATCCTTATAGTAGTTACAAATGTTCAAGTTTGTTGACAACTTTTAGTTAACTACAAATATCAAGAATAATTTCCTTGCATCCTAGAAACAATGATACACATTTTAAATAAGCAATGTAAATCAATAAATTTCATTTGAACAGGCTTCTCATAACTATAAATGATATGGCATAAAATCTCACAGGTTGTAAGAGAAGAACTTGCAGAATCTGGAAGCTAAATTAAGGAGTTATCAGCCTATAATGCCTATGTAGTACACTGAATTAAATATAACTTGCTTTGAATTCTGTTGAATCTTATCTAACTCCAAGGAAGTACAAACAATTAGCATTCTGTGCATCAGCATAATTGGCAATGAATCAGTTTAATTGTACCTTCATTGGTGGATCTGGCCTTTTTTGCCTGATGCATATGTACACAATGATAGGTGACCATGAAATAAGTTTGAAAATTCCTTATTTATCTTATGTAAAGATATTGTTTGGGATTACAGAACATTTCAAATTATCGGAAATGATAATAACCCAGTTCATCACCATATACTATATATTTGGAATTGGTATTATAAAATTATTAATACAAAACAAGCTCCACTACCCAAAATAATATAAATTGTAGTACAGCTTCCCTACTCCTACATTAATGCAATTGATTTATATTGATTAAGGAACTTCATCAAAGCTTATACATTCAACAGCATTACTACCGTTGTAGTCTATCCATAGAGCAATCTGTTTAAACTTGCAGAATCAAAAATACTTTTCTTCTAAAGCAAGAAACTATATGATATAACCCATACATCTCCTGAGAAAGTATACTGCTTTGATTTACTGGTATAACTTTATGGCTGTTAAATCATAAGCTTAGACTCCCAAGTGATACTACAGCCCCTGAAAGAAAGCAATGCTCACAAGCCTACAATCCTTCCCCAGCTAAAGGTATTATGTTGAGAGGATAAAGTGGTAAGCAGGATCACAACAAAACTAAAAGAAATTTAAAAGTAATGCAATTAAAATTGGTTTGGGTTAAATATAATTAGCATGATCGTTCTCATGTATTCAATAGTTTTATTTACCAGTTGTAGTACAGATGCTACTTTGTCTGAAAGCATAGCACACAATCAGAAATAAAACAACTTTGGCATTAAAAAATACACACACACAGTACATACACACATAATTAACCAATCTTAGATTGCCTGGCTTATATTGTTATATAATCTCTTTTCAAGGACTGGAGGGGATATGGTTTTGCGCGCTGCCTGCATAATATATGCACGGAGCGATTGCACTCATTTCCATAGTTTCTGGCTTGCTCCGATCGACGCCAGTCTGTGGCCCAGGGGTTGGGAACCCCCATTCTAGATAAACAGAAGTTTTTTTCAAGTATTTTTTATTTTCATTCCTTCTGATTTTTTTTTTGTTTTTTTAATAGATACATCTTTCTTATTAATTACCTTTATATTATTTCTCTCAGTGTTATTTTCAATTCAATAATTCCTCAGGAATTATTACTTCTTAGCCCTTGCATACTCTGCACTATCTCTATCTTCTCATCATATCTGGATGTAGCTTTCATCATTTATTCTACAATTTTTCAATGTTCAATCTGTGTCGCATATGAAGTTTAATCCTAGCATACTGATAATTTCCCATGCCTTAAGAAAACGGTATTGAAAACAGTTTCTGTAAAAACAAGTTATTGCATCCTATGAGCAGCATATAAACAATTAGTGATAAAGTTATTTCTACTAAGCTGAGATTCTATACAAATAGAATAAAATTTGATACATATCTTGTATCAAAATACAAGAATATGCCAATATGTCCAGCAATTAGATAGCAATATCACAATTGCCTTGATTCATAGCCTAGTATCTTTGCAGAAGAGTAAAGAGAGTCAAAAGAATTTCCATTTCAAGAAATGTGTATTTTTTAGAAATGGAGGGTTTTAAAATAAATGATGCATTAAGTCAAGGCTGAGATGTGATGTACTATAGTGTGAACTCTAAAAAGCATTCATTTGTTACCTTTATATAGAGCCACGCGCTATATATTCCTTTTTTGTTTGTTTATTGCCTCATACCACAAATATTCCCCTTCTCAGCCACATGCAGAAAAGCATACTGGTTCTGCTACTTAAATAGGCTAATAAAAACAACATTCAGCCATTTGGAACTGAAATATTCATGAGCTACTTAGGGAACAATGAAACTCAACTATCTTAACTGTCCTAAAGGAACAAAAGTCAGGGGAACAGAACAGTAAATAAAGACCATTCTAAGGCATCTTACATTTTCCTTCTTTGTACAGTCCTTTTAGCAGAGCATTTTCAGTATAAACTCAGACAGGAAAATTAGTGTGCTTGCAGAAAATTGTATATGGCCTTCAACCAGATCTACTGATTACTCCCCCACCCCATACTTCTGACAGGATTGGTATGTTTCAAAAGATCCAAATCAGGCAGCTATCCCACTCTTCAATTATCTCTCTCTTTTCCCCTTACATCATGGGATATCACAGGAAAGCCAACCTCCTAAAAACAGTCACTTCCAATAACAGTGTCACAACAGTGTCTGCATCCCATTTTTTCTAAAATCCATGAGGATCAATTAATAATCTCCAGAGAAAGTAATATATGCTTTAAATAGCTTTGCAGTTGGCTAATCAGTTTAGAGACTGGATTCAGATGTTGCTTTTGAGACACAGAGCTGATGAAGATACCAAAATGGTGAATGAATAGGCTCAAACTTGCTCCAGGTCCATCATTAGGTCCGCAACAAAAGACAGCTTCTGATTTATTCAGGACACCATGCTTAAAATACTTGACTTGGAAAATCTTCAAGTGATGAGTTTTGAAATATGTGATGGTGCATATGAAGAACCACTTTTCCTGTCTATCCAAATTCTTTTCTTATATCTGAAATAGCATGGGCATGCAATGGCCACTTTCTTTCTTTTCTTCTCCACTACTTGTAACAGAATGAAGAATGAAGAAGGCAAAGGCAGAATATGTCTATTCCAGACATAGAGGCTATGGTCATAATGAGAAAAAGATTTCTGAAAGAGGATCTAAGCCTTCTTCTTTCAGTCGGATTCTTTCAATATAGACATAATTTTCGATTTGTATGAAGTTACTCTTGGGAAGGAAGACTTTGTAAGGGGCTAAAGGCCCTGTCACACTGCCCAACGGAAGCAAAACGGGCACAACGGATGAGCAAAATGTTCCATCCGTTGTTATCCGCTCTCAAAAGGGGAAAAAAATTGCATAACCGGAGCGGATAACACGGACGTGGGGAGGACGCAGAGCGGATGTAAAGCGGATGCGGAACGGAAGCCCAGCGGATGGAAGTGGATGGGAGCAGATGGCACATCCGCTAGGCTTCCGGGGGGCCTCAGCAAAGCGGACGCAGAAGGGAAAGAGCGGATGCACAGTGGATGCACAGCGGATGAAGCGGATGCACAGCGGAAGCCTAGCGGATGCACAGTGGAAGCCTAACGGATGCCTGGTGTTAATTGCGCATGCAGGGGGATGCATTGCGTAAGCCACGCGGATATAAAGGGAAGCAGCTCGCACGTAGCCAACATTCAGAGGAAAGACCTGCTGCAGGATACATTGAGTCCTTGCCTGCCCTGCATACCTGCATGCCTGCCTGCAAGCCTTGTTGCCAGACTTCCTGCCAGCCTGCCTCCAAGCCTCCTGGCCAGCCTCCCTGCCAGCCTTGCTCTCTGCCTGCCTGCCAGCCTTGCTGCCAGCCTGCCTGCCTTCCTTCCTGCCAGGCTTCCTGCCAGGCTTCCTGCCAGGCTTCCTGCCAGCCTTCCTGTCAGCCTTGGTGCCTGCCAGCCTCTCTGCCAGCCAGCAACCCCACAACCATGGGGAAGAAGCAAAAGTCTCAGCAACCTGCCGCCATCCCTGGGAAGAGAGACAGGGTCACCCTCCCGCCCCCTGTCCCTGACTCTGCTTCTGCTGGGGCTTCTGCTGCTCAGGCTCGCTCTTCTGGTACTGGAGCTTCTGCTGAAGCTGCTCCTGATGGTGGTGCTTCTGCTGCTGCGTACTCTGCTGAAGCTGCTCCTGGTCCTGCTGGTCCTGCTTGTCCTGCTGGTCCTGCTGGTCCTGCTCATCCTGCTTGTGCTCCTGGTCTTGCTCGTCCTGCTCGTCCTGCTCATGCTCCTGGTCCTGCTCGTGCTCCTGGTCCTGCTGGTGCTTCTGGTGCTGCTGCTGCTGCTGCTGGGGCTCCTGGGGCTTACTCTGCTGCTCCTGATCCTGGTCCTGCTGATCCTGCTGCTGCTGATGATGATGATCCTGCTGGTGATGATGATGATGATGATGATGATGATGATGATGATGATGATGATGATCCTGCTGGTGCTGCTGCTGCTGGTGGTGTGGAGGAGCAGCCCCTACCACCTGGGAGCCCCTCTGATGAGGGTCCAACTGGTCCTGCCAAAGGGAGGAAGAGGCGTATGTGGGGACAGGAGAGGAGGCAATACTTCATCGAGGAGGAACACGAGGATGAGGTGCTGGAGTGGCTGAGAGAGAATGACTATCTGTGGCTGAAGGGACACTGGCTGTACAGGGATACCAAGTGGAAGCAGGCTGCTTGGAGAGACAGGGCGGAGAGTATGGGTTACACTTCGGAGGTGCTCCTCGGCTGGTGGAAGCACATGCACACCTCGTATGGGAAGCTGCACCTGAAGAAATCTGGCCAGGCCACAGTTAAGCTGACGGAAAGAGAGACCTACATCATGGCCAGGTGCAGCTTCCTGGAGGGTCAGATCCGCCACCAAGGAGCACCAGCAGCCCCTCTCACAACCCTCTCTCTCCGGCAGCCTGCTGAGAGCCAGTCCGCTTCCGGACGAGAGTCAGTCCCTGTCTCCAGGCAGGTTTCTGTGGAGCGTGCCACGACGGAGAACCCGCGGACCAGTGTTGTAACCATGGTGGAGTGCGTGAAGGACTCCCTGGTGCGGTGGGAGAAAGGAGACATCGAGTCCACCACAGTCATAGCCACATCCACCCCCCCCAGCTCCGCCTCCACAGAAAGGCAGAGAGCCAGACAGCAGGAGGAGCAGAGCCACACTGTCCTGCTGGAGATCAGGGACACCATCCACACCAGTATAGATCTCCTCTCTCAGCTGGTCAGCACCGACTCCTCATCCTCCAACCGCAAGCCCTTCCTCACCTATGTCAACCAGACCTTCAAGAACATGGAGGAACCCCAGTACCAGGTGGTGAAGGACCGGATCACCGAGCTGCTCCACAACCCTCCAGATCCAGAGGAACCTGCTCCCACCCAGTCCAGGTCTGCTCCTCCACCTCCACCACAGGTGATGTCCCTCCCATTCCAAGGCTTCCCACAGCCCCTCACCTACCAGGGCTACGGCTACCAGGAGGTCCAGCAGCACAAGCAGCAGCCCTTCCCAGTCCAGGCACAAAGTCATCGGACGACACCGCTGCCACCGGTTCCACTGATGCCACTGATGCCACCCATGACAATGATGCCACCCACAACAGCGATGCCACCCACACCAGTCCTCACCCAGCTGCAGAGCAGACAGCCCACTACACTACTCCTTCCTCCACCCCACAGCCAAGCCCGGCCTCAGTACATCTCTCATCAGTACTGGGGCTGACACCCCATGGCATGGAGGAAGGACCTCTCAGCATCACGGGTCTGAGCCAGCTGTCTGAGAGCTTCCTCAACACCGTCCCCTGTTGTCCTCTCAGGGCCAGGCACCCCAATGACGATACAGACCAGCACTCCAGCACCACCCACCTCCACAGCACCTGGACCCTTCACCCCTGAGACTGGGCATACCTCCGAGTGACCAATAAGAGTGCCATAGACTGGGTAGCTGGCTACCTGTGGAGTTTATTTGGACACTTGATTTGGGTCATTTTTTTTTTACAGCTTGTTGTTCAATAAAGTTTATCTTTGATTCACACACTTGCTTCATTTCTTTTTTTGTAATAAAGTCTTGGTGGAAACTTTTAGAATTGGTTTAAGCCTTTGCATGCTTGTGGGATGGGTTAAGATAGCAGTGGGGTGGGCAGGGATACCTTTGGGATGGGTTAAGATAGCTGTGGGATAGATAAACCTCCAGTGCAAGCATAGTGGGACTGTATGGTCCACCCTCCCAGGTGCCACAACTTTGGCCCTTCATTAGTAAGCATTGATCCACACATGTCAACATAAACACAACTCTTTATTAAATGCCCTGTTCATTTTAGGCCCACCCAACATACATGGCACAATCTCATCTGTGTGATGAGACAGGCTGAAGGAAGCACCCATTAATCATCTATCATCCTGTCTTGCCACTCCACTGCTCCAGCTGGGAAGTTGCACCAGTGTCTCAGGAGGTTGCGCTGCTTCTTCCCTTCATGTGAGGCTCTGTTGGGGCCTTGCACATCCTGAGTGTCTATCAGGTTTCACCTTTGCCTCCATTCCCCAGGCTCCATGTCCCCATTTCCTTGCTGGAGGTCCATGAGCCTGTTCTGCAAGACTGGGTAGCGGGTGCGCATGAGATTGTGCAGGATGCAGCAAGCTTCCACGATCCTCCTCACGGTGTCTGGGCGATGCTGCATGGTGTTGAGAAGTACCTGGAACCTGTTGGCCAGGATGCCAAAGGCGTTCTCCACCACCCGCCTTGCCCTGGACAGCCTGTAGTTGAAGATCCTCTCTTCACTGGTCAGGAGTCTGGAAGTGTAGGGCTTCATGAGGTAGGTTCTGAGGGAGAAGGCGTCATCCCCCACAATGAAGTAGGGCACATCTTGCGTGTCGTTGGGCAGGGGGTCTGGATCTGGAAAGCCCATGATGAGGTTGCCTTCCAGCCCCTCCTTGAGGTCACTGGCATTGTATACCTGGGCATCTGAACATGAGCCGCTGCCTGAAGCATCGATGTACATGAACTTGTAGTCAGCATCGACCATGGCAAAGAGGACGATGCTGAAGAAGCCCTTGTAGTTGAAATAAGTGGACCCCGACTTGGGTGGTGCTTTGCAGGCCATGTGCTTGCCATCTATGGCTCCAACGGTGTGTGGGAAGTTCCACCTCTGATACCACTGCTCTTTAACTTTCTTCCATCCTTCATCAGTGGAGGGGCACTGGAGGAGCTCCTGCAGGTATTCTTCAATGATGGCCTGCACCACTTCTCTGACCACAATGCTGATGGTGTTGTGTGGCACCCTCCAGCCGTACTGCATGCTCCTGTAGGTGGTCCCTGAGGCCAGGTGGCGCAGAGTGAGTGCCACCTTGAGCCCAGGGTCCAGGCTGGGCTGGACGTTGGTGTTTGCCTTGGTCAACCTGGGTGTCAGCCGCTGCACAACTTCGTCAAACATGGCTGGAGGAATCCTCATGAAGTTCTGGAATGCCCGAGTGTCTTCGTTCCTGAGCTCCACCATCAGCTTGTTGTACAGTCCGTACTCTGCTCTTCTCCCAATCCATCTTCGGACCCAGACGCTTCTTGGCCACCTCCTTTTCTTCCCGTAGTAGAGTTTACAGAGCCTGTAGATGGCTTCGCACTGTTGCAGAAGGATGGTGGCTGCCAAAAGGACTGTGTTACAATCCACGGTGGACATGACTGGATGCTGTGGAAGAGGAAGAGGCAGATGAAGGCTGCAGAGGTCTACACAGCTGGGCTGCTGTTCTGAAAGTGAGATGCAGATGAGTTGCTCCCCCTTTTTATAGGCAGTATAGGTGTCCCTTTGCATCCTCTAGGCATCCTCTAGGCATCCTTTAGGCATCCTCTAGACATCCTCAATATCCGAGATAGGTCCCCTCTGTGAACTTTTTTTCCATTTTAAACCCTTTGTTTCCATGCTGCATCCATTCTGCATCCGTTCTGCATCCATTCTGCGTCCGTTCCGCTTCCTCCCTGCGTCTGAGCGGGTGCGAGTTGCGCGGATGCGGAACGGATGCCTAGCGGATATAGCGGATGCGTAACGGATGCAGAACGGATGCGTAGCGGATGCGTAGCGGATGCGTAGCTGATGCAGAATGGACGAATTGGATACATTTTCCACACAAAAGTTTTGAGCAGCTCAAAACTTTCTGAGCGGATGAAACGTCAATAAATGGATGCTGTACGGATAGAGAGGAAGCAAAACGGAGGCAGTGAGTACATCGCGTTTTCCAACGGATGGCAAGCTTTTTTGTCCGTTTTACATCCTCTTTGCATCCATTGGTGCAGTGTGACAGCGGCTTAAGAACCTGCAAGATGTTAGAAATTTTAGAATCTGAACAACAGAATAAATGCCTCGCAAATAAAGATGGGATGAGTTAGTCTCAGGCTTCTTGGGAGATACAGGTTCCATTATGATCCAAGATTTAATTATCCAAGAAATATTTATGCAGTGAAGATGACATTATATGAGATTTATCTACCTGATGCAGGTATCAAGAAAGAAAGGAGAATCCTGAAGACCTCCAAAATATCAAAGTTGTGCAAGTTGTGAGAGATTGCCATATATGAAATGTATGAATCCCTTGACTTATCCTGGGAATATTGTAATACCGACACATCCAACTATAGTTTAGGATATGCTAAGCATGTCACTATATTAGCAGAAGCAGTACTATTGAAGGCAAAAAGATGGTTAACCTTGCACTGATAGACCAATTAGACCACTGTTACTTTCCATCTGCCTTTGAAGTCAGATGCTGGAAGAGAGAGGGAGGAGCTGAAGCTGTTTAACCACCTGCATAATTATCTGGCTAAGGAAGTCAGTCTAAAAGAAAAATTAATATGTTTCTATCCTTGACTTGCTATGAATAAAGAAAATAATTGAACTAGTTCAGACAAAGGATCTCGTATTATATCTTGCCTGAAAACTCATGATGCACCTTGTTAAAAATAAAATCAGAAGGCGTTGTTCCCGTACAAACAGCTAATGATCATTTTTTTATGTTATTTAATGTGTATGACAGAGGTTTCACATGCAATATTCAGACAATGTCACATCACAACAAATGCTTAAGAATTTTTACCATTTTTCATACAGGAAAAGACACCTGCACAAATTCCATAAGACTGGAAATGAGCGTCAAAAAAATACACTGTAGTCAAATGTTTTACTGGTCTACCAAGTCAAAGTAAAGAAAGAAATATGAATTTCTGAAACTGCTTCTATTTTAAAACTTAATTTTTTGCATTTTGTACCTTCTTCTATTAGCTCATCATTTTGGTATTAGCAATAGCACTCACTTAGAGAGAGTTGTAAATATAGCACTTCACAGTGCTCTGTAGCCTTCTCTAAGCAGTTTACAGACAGCATATTGCTCCCAACAATCTGGGTCCTCATTTTACTTACCTCGGAAGGATGGAAATCTGAGTCAACCTTGAATTGGTGAGAATTGAACTGCCAAACTGCAGGCAGCCAGCAGGCAGCAGAATTAGCTTGCAGTACTGCATTCTAACCACTGCTCCACCATGGCTAATCGAAGCCATATTTTCCTAATACATGTTTTGGGTTCTACAAAGAACTCTGAGAAGATGCTGTACAGTGTGGTTCCATTTTTTTATTTACAGTCCACATACACCTGTAATATGGCTAAAGTAAGAATTCAATTTCCAATGATATATAGGTAAGAAAAAGGATAAAGGAATCATTGGTTTAGTGGTCACATTAACTAGGTGTTTGTTTGTTTTTAAAGAAACAACAATCAAGGCCACATTCTATGCATGAAAAGGCTGCCAGCTAAAGCAGTGAATGCTAAAGGCTGCACTAGGAAGCATACTTTGATTGATATATTTACTGAAAACATTTGGATTGGCTTCCAAGCAAACATGAATTGAAAAATCTAATTATATTAGTTGATGATGTTTTTTTTTTTACTTTTAAAAGATGCATTGCTGGTCATTATTAAGCAGTTTCTTGATAATAAAGAAGTAATTTTATCACTGATTTTTGAGTTTTGCCAGAGAGTGATTTTAAGAACTACTTGTTCACAAAACAAAGCTCTTAAGGTTAGTGAATTTTAAAATTATCCCTTGGCAATTTTTCAGCATTCTGGATGAATTCCAGAATGGATGTCAAAAAGCTTTTTCCTCAGAGAGATGTAAGTATGAGATGTAAGATGGGTATGGTAAGTAAACACACATTTCTCCTATACCACATATCATTTGGATGATCTATCATATTCCATGATTCATGTTTCCTTATTGCAATAGGAATTTGTTTAATGGCTGACACCACACAAATCAGCATGGCTGACTGCCAAGATCCTACAATACTGAAATAACTCTGTGCCAGTCCTGACAAATAAATTATTTCTCCCAGTCTAAACACATTGCAACTTTGCCATCTGGAAAGCATCTAATATGCAAGAACATAAAAAAAAACCTAACCAAGTTGATTCATATTGTCTCCAGATGTCTTTAAAGAAACATGTAAAGACGTTTATGTTTACTACAGAAGTCAAAGCTCACTAACACTTTATAGAATAAAAAATCCAGAGACATCCCAGCTACATAAACCAGACCAAGACAATATAAAACTGTCATTCCATGCATGCTTACTAAAATAAAATATATTCAAATAAGTGTACCTTTATGTTATCTACTTCGCTGTGGGCCTCACATGTTGTAGATATTGTATTAGGATTATTTTGGACATCTTGCAAAATGATCAAATGTTCTGTAAAGCACAGAGAGAGGAGAGGTTGCATATATGGAAAACTTTTGGAAGATGATTAGGATGGTGGAAATTATCAGCTTTATATGGATAATATTCAGGGATGTAGATAAATAATTAACCTAAAGTTTTTACATTTCTTAATCCATGTCTACATATGTCAGCAATAATTATTCTCCTGGAAGAAATATATAACAGCAACTAAGAACAAAATATTGCATAAGTAGAAAGATGGCTAATTTTTTAGGTAACCAGGTGAATACTGTTTCATTAATGAAGCATACTGTATTATATGTTAACCAGATTAAACTAGAATATTTTGCACTGAATTTCACTGACATTTTTCTGACTTTCATCTGAACACAAGTTTTCTATTCTTGTTGTTTTGGTTCTTTTTGCAATTTTTGCAATTGCCTCAAAATCAGGTTTCACTTAAAGGAGTAGACACATACCAGAATATCTATCTAATTTTTTTTCAAATAGATAATCAGATACGGCTCCTGACTGATCTCCAGAAAAGAGAGCTTTTTTGTTTTGATGTCTTATAAACAATCCAAAATTTTTGATCAAGATGGATAGCCATCCAAAATAAATAAATAAATCAGCAGAAATGCCACACTCCTTAAAAATTTATTCTTTGAAAAACTTTATAAAAGGGAAGAATTTCATTAAACTAAATGAAAACTGATTTCATTAATTAGGGATGGGTAATATTCAGCAAAACAATAGTTGAGTTGCATCTTCCAAAAGATCTAAGGAGACATGACCAGAATTAATATTTTCTGGTAATTCTGGAACAAGTCACATCTTGTCTCTTGAATTCCTGTTGGGGAGAGTTGGAATAATCAATTAGAAAATCTGCATACATATACATACAAACACACAAACACACACACACATATACTGTGTTTTCCCAAAAATACAACCTACCCCGAAAGTAAGTTCTAGCTTGATTTTAACAAAATAAGACCCTGTCCACTCCAGGGTGCACAGAGATAGAGTTGCCCTACTACTTATTTTTGGACAGTGGCAGCCAAGCCTTCCACACCCGATACCTACCTGGCCCATTTCTTCTGCAGCAACAAGGCTTTCCTGAAGGCCACTGGCAGCAGAAGAATTTCCTGAAGGCTTCTGACAGCAAAAAGTCCAATGTGCACGAGTGAGGTAAGTTTGTGGATGACATCCCCTCCCCGAAAATAAGACCTGGTGCCTTTTTGATATAAGACAGAGTCTTATTTTCAGGGAAACATGAGTACATACATATATACATATATGTACATATGTGCTGTTCAGCTTCCTTCGGGTATTATCCCACGTCATTGTAGTGCTTTTAAAGTTGTAGCAACGTTTCAGCAGAATCTCATCTGCCATCATCAGGCTTCTGTATTGAGTTTGTATGTACATATACGTATATATATACGTATGCATATATGAGGGAAAAGCTGCACTAGGGAAGAATTCTAATTCTTGTTTCCAGGAAAGCAAAAAAAATATTCCAAAATTAGTAGAGAAGGTATGGTAAAGTCCTATTCTTGATTCACTGCTATTATAAAAACATTCCATGAATATGTTATTTAAAATACGAAAAATCACTCCATGTAGTTTTTCGTGAATATATAATGGGATAAAACAACCCCCAAATCATTGTTATGGTAATTATTTTCAACAAGAACCATCTTCAGTTTAAAAAGTAATAAAGTTTCTAAGTGGTACAGTAATTACACTTAACTGCTGTGATTAAAATACATGCATTTTTTCTGCTTTAGAAGTTGGATTGCTTCAAAGATTATATAACTAGGAAAGTATCAATTGTCCATTATCTCCTACCAATTTATTCAATATGAGTTACTGCAGCTAAGCATAATTTCCCCACCTGAATACAATTTATTACTTGAGATGAGATTAATAAAAATATAGCAAAAATAATTAAGCAATGGAATAACATGCTATGATAACAAAACCTCTTAAATAAGAAAAAAAGACAATTTGGGATCAATTCTTTCCTACCACATGACATTGTCTTATGCATACATTTTCCACATTACCTATTTAAATGGATATGAATATGTTTTGTTTGACTTAATATGAACAATTATATTTTGCAGTGCTTGATTTCTAGGTTATATCATATCTCAAGACCTAAAATGGACACCTAACATCAAATCGTCATCAAAAAAGCACAGCCAAGAATGTTTTTTTTTCTTATTTTTTTTCTTTTTTTCTTTTTTGTTTGTATTAAATTTTCCCATTTCTTCAAATCTGTAATTATCTGTTGTTTGAGTTTAATATAATTATTCTCTTTTAATGTGCTACATCTTGCTGTCAAATATATCCCCAGATACTTAACCTTATTTGTAACTTGAATTTTCAAAAGATCTGTCAGTTCTTCTCTTTGTCTCAATAACATGTTTTTTGTCAAAATCTTTGTTTTATCTTTATTTATTTTCAAGCCAGCCATCTCACCATATGTCTCTATCTTTTCCAATAACTTTGGAGCGGTTTCTAACGGGTCTTCCAGAATAAAAGCTAAATCGTCAGCAAAAGCTTGTAGTTTAAATTCTTCCTTTTTAATTTTCATTCCTTTTATATTTTTGTCATCTCTAATATTTCTATTCAACACTTCCAAAGTTAATACGAATAACAAAGGAGATAGGGGACATCCTTGTCTTGTACCTCTTCTTATATTAATAAGATCTGTAAATTCTCCCTCCATCATTACCTTTGCTGTCTGTTTATTATATATGGCTTCTATTGCTTGAATAAATTTTCTGGCAAAGCACATCTGTTCCAATAGTAATAACATAAATCTCCAGTTCACGTTGTCAAATGCCTTTTGAGCATCTAGGAATATCAAAGCCATTTGTTTTTCAGGATGAGCCTCATAATATTCCAAGGTATCCAAAATTACTCTCATATTGTCTCTAATTTGTCTCTTTCGCAGAAATCCATTTTGATCTGGGTGAATAAAATTATTTAAATATTTTTTCAGTCTTTCTGCTAAGATTAAAGCAAAGATTTTATAATCTGCATTCAATAAGGAAATAGGTCTATAGTTCTTAATTTGCAACGGGTCAGCCTCTTCCTTTAAAATAAGTGTAATATAAGCCTCTGACCATGTTTTGGGTGTCATCTTCTTTAACATAACTTCATTCATAATTTCTAACAATGGGGTGTTCAATGATTCTTGAAATTTTTTGTAGAATTCTGCCGGAAGCCCATCTGGACCTGGTGCTTTCCCATTATTTTGTCTTTTAAATGCTTCATTTAATTCCATCATTGTTATATTGCTTTCTAACATTTCTTCAGTCTCTTTAGGTATCTTCGGTAAGTTAACATTCTGTAAATACTGTTTAATTTTTTCCTCATCAATATTCTCTTGTTTATATAGTTGTCCATAATAATCTCGAATAATTTCCTTTTTCTTCTTATTACCACAACAAACTTGACCTTGATCATCTATTAGTTTCAATATTTTTCTTGATTCCTTCTCCTTTCTCAGTTTATATGCTAGCCATCTACCTGGTTTATTTGCATCTTCAAAATAATTCTGTTTAGAATTTCTAATTTTCTGTGCCAGTTCTTCTTTCTCTATTAATTCCATTTTATGCTTAATTACATCCAGTTTCAATTTAATATCTTTTTTCTGTGGTATTTTCTGTAATTCTTTTTCAAGTCTTATATATTCATCTTCCAAGGCCTTGGAGGTTTGTCTTTTCCTAATATTCTTTTTTCTTGTATAGTCTATTATCAAACCTC
>BLBF01000026.1:2826498-2839964 GCA_015471245.1 Laticauda colubrina | reverse complement strand
CTCCAAATATCTTTTAAGGTTAATTCATCTGTCATTTTAAAAAAAGATTTAGGGATAATCTTTCTATTTTGTTTTGTTGTTGTTGTTATATAGTCCAATTTATTGTCCACAATTCCATTAAAGTCTCCCATCATAATTATGTTAACATAGTCCAGTCTAATTATTTCCATATGTAGTTTTTTATAAAACTCTTCTTGTTTATCATTCGGAGCATAAATTGCAATCAAGAGTATTTTTTTATTATTATCCATTATTTCCACCATTAATACTCTTCCATCTTCATCCGTGTAGATCAGTTTTGCTGGAATATCTTCTTTAATGTAGAGAACCACTCCTCTTTTCTTACATTGAATCAAAGAAGTAAATATTTTCCCTAATTTTGGCTGTACTAACAATTGCTCATGTTGCTTTTTAATATGAACTTCCTATAAGCAAATTATATCAAATTTTAATTTCTCTAATTTGTGAAAGGTTTTCCTTCTTTTAACAGCTGAGTTAAGTCCATTTATATTCATTGTAATCAGTTTTTTTTCTTCCATGATTATGCTTTATATTTAGGTCTAACAGCTCTCGTAGCTCTCACTTCACGTTGTTCTTTATTGTCTACCTGTCCACCTACAACTCCTTTCTCTTTTTCAATCTCCAGTTGTTCCTCCTGAAACTCAATTAATGAGACCTCTTTCTCTGCCTCCTCTTTTTTTCTTCCGAAAAATTCTGCATAGAAAAGTTCTGCTTTTTCAATCGAGTCAATTCTATGTCTCTGCTCTTGCCACGTAAAAATTAGTCCTTCTGGTATCAGCCATCTATAGTTCACTTCATTTTCCAGTAACATTTTGGTCAAAAATCGGTATTCTCTTCTCATCTCTCTCACTCTTCTCGGTATTTGTTTTAAAACCACAATCTCTTTGCCTTTATATTTCAATGCTTTCTCTCTTGCCACTTGTAATATTTGTGTTCTGATGGATTTTTTGGTAAATCTAATATGTACTTCCTTTGGTAGTTTATTTCTCATCGCATATCTTGTATAAACTCGGTATATCTCATCTACTCCGTCCATCATTTTTCCCTCAGTAATTTCCAGAAGATCTGCCAATATTTCTATCATTATCACAGCCAAGTTTTCTCCTTTTTCCTCTTCTATATTTTGAAATCTAAGATAAAATTCTGATCTTTCCATCTCCCACCTCAACATCCCATTTTTTTTCTTGTTCTACCACTGTTAATCTAGTGTCAATATTTCCAATCTTCTCCTCTCTCTGTTTTCCTTTTTCCTCAATTTTTTGAAATCTCTCCTCATACTTTCCCATCATTTGTTTAAAATTTTCATCAGATTTCTCTATTTTTTTATCCATAGTATCTATTTTTATCTTAATATCTTGAATTCCTTGCATGATCATCTGTAAATTTACTTTTTCTTGTTCCTTATCTTGCTTTAACATTGTCTGAATTAAAAGTTGTCCTTCAGGTGGTGGGGAAGCAGAGGTAGAAGCAGAAATGCCGAATGATTTTGGTTTCCTGCTCATTTTAATATTTCCAAGGCTTCAAGCTCTCTTTGACTTTGAATCCAGCTGGTATAGTAACCAAATATAGTCCAAAAAAATCAAAAAAAGGAAATCCAATAGTAAAAAGCCCAAAACCAAAAAAGAAAAAAGGAAAAAGGAAAAAGAAAGGTCTTCAGGTTCTTCTAGACCCTAATCCAATTGAAATAAATGGAAGAAGCGAAGAAGCAAGAAAAAAAAAGAAAGAAAAGAAAAAAGAAAGAGCTCTGAGGCTTTCCCTTTGAAATAAAAAGCAAAAATACTAGAGGTAAAATTTACAAAAAGGCTGGCGAGTAGGAATTTCAAAGGTATGTATATATATATATATATATATATATATATATATATGCACTGTACACTGCACTTTATTTCTTTATCCAAGGCTCTTATTATGAATGTCTTCTCCAGCAACTTCAAAGCCAAGCCTCAAATGTTGAAATATTGATAAGAGTCCAAGAGAGCACCTGTAATAATATTTTACTGTATTCTCCCTCTATCTTATCACATTAAAATGCCCTTGAAAGGGAGTGCTTTTCTCCCCAATTCAAATAAAATATTTTCAAGCCTCTAGTTGGCAGTGTTGCAGCATCTCTTAATACTCTTTCCCCCCCCAGCCAAAAGAAAAAGTATTTATAAAAAACTCAAACAAAAAGAAAAAAAAGATAGCCAAAGGGAGCCTCTATCCTAAAAAGAAAGTTAAAAAGATAAAAAATAAAAATCAAGTGAAGAATAAAAATATATATAAGAGAAAATTCAATCCAGTTACCTACAAAGTCACATTAAAGTCCTCAAAGAAAATAAGAAAAAAAATCCAAGTCTCAATTTGACATCACTTAAACGCCGCTCAACCAAGGTTCAGTCAAAGAAAAATAAAGTCACAGATTTCTTCTTTGTTCAGGATGTCCTTTCAAATCTTAATCAATTTATAATGCAAAAGAATTTCTCACCCAACCGATACACGCTCATTTAAATCCCTTTCTTTCCGGAGCTGTCCCGACTTCAGCAGCTTTGAAGGCTGCCTTTCCGCTTCCAGCAAAAGGGCTTCTCCCGGATCAAACCAGAGATTTTGCGATATCTCTGGGATCCTGGGACTGTGCCCTTCACAATCCCCGTCTCTACGGGACGGTTTAGGTCCGTTAGAACCGACCAGGGGCGAAAATATCAGTTACGATCTCAGAGCCCCGAGATCGCAGCTGTAACACCGAGACGTAGCTCCGCCTTCCCAAGAATATTTTTCTGTGCCAACTCAGAAAGCTCAAACTGCCCAAGGAGCTGCTGATACAATTCTACAGAGGAATTACTGAGTCTGTCATCTACACCTTATAATAGTCTGGTTTGGCTCTGCAACCGAACAAGACAGACACAGACTTCAGAGGATAATTAGGACTGCAGATAAAACAATTACTACTAACCTGCCTTCTATTGATGACCTGTATGCTGCACAAGTGAAAAAGAGGACTGTGAAAATATATACAGACCCCTCACATCCTGGACATAAACTGTTTCAATTCCTACCCTCAAAACAACACTATAGAGCACAGCACACCAGAACAACTAGACACAAGAACAGTTTTCCCTTAAACACCATCACTCAGCTAAACAAATAATTCCTTTAACACTGTCCAACTATTTACTAAGTCTGCATTATTATTACTATTAATCTTCTCATCATCTCTATCACCCATCCCCTCCCATTTATGACTGTAACTTTGTTGCTCTTATTCTTATGGTTTATATCAATTGTTTCCTAGTATGATTTGATTGGTTATTTGTATCCTATTTTTATCATTAAGTATTATACCTTATGATTCTTGATGAATGTATCTTTTCTTTTTGTGCACACTGAGAGCACATTGAGAGCAAAGACAAATTCCTTGTGTGTCCATCACACTTGGCCAATAAAGCTATTCTATTCTATTCTATTCTATTCTATTCTATTCTATTCTAGATTACTTTTGGTCATACTTTAATTTAGTGTTATCATGTCCAGAAAAATTTTTTGAGGGACCAACAAGATGCAAAAAATGCTAAGCCCAGGCTAATGCCGGCATATTAGCTTCTAATAAATCCTTTGAAGTTTTGGGAGTGTGGCTCGAGACTCATGATTTCATTGGAGTAACTGAAAGAATCCTGACAGATAGCCGACACTATCTCAATGCTGAAAACAACTTGGGAGAATGTTAAAAAAGCACTGGGAAAAGCAGCACAGATCTGTAAGAGATAGGCAGACAAACACCAAGCTCTGCATTGATCATTTCAGTTGGAGGAGAAGGTCTATCTCTCCACCAAATATCTGAGCTTAAGACTCCCTAGCAAGAAATTGGGGCCAAAGTTCATGGGACCATTCCCCATAGTAAAGATCATCAACCCAGTCACGGTGATTGAATTTCAAACCCGATTGAAGTTTCCCTGATTATTAGGGAAAATACACCTGATATTCCATAGTAGCCTATTAAAACTCATGGTCAGATCAATGTTGAGGCCCCTATCTTGTGACCCCACAGATCCCATTGTCAGAGAAGGCCAAACCCATTATGAGGTGCAGCGAATCCTCAATTCGAGGTGGCACAGAAGCAACTCCAATGTTAAATCAAGTGGAAGGGCTACCCCTTATCATAGCATCATGGGTAAAGAGTATGAATGTCCAAGCCGATTGCCTTGTAGCAAAGTTCCATGCAGAAAATCCAACCAAGCCTGGGGAGTGTTTCGTGAGCATAAGCTTCCATATCTGCAATCAATTTGTTTTTTGTGTGTGTTGTACAGATCACCTTCAAGAAGTGAGAGGAGAAAAATGTCAACTCATAAAACATTTTGTATACACGTTTTATAGTTGTCAACAGAAAGAAGGGAGGAGAGAGGCAGGCAGCAGTATGGAATCGAAAGTATATTCCATTCATATTTTCTTCAGAGACTGATTAAAGGACTGAAGTTTCTGCCACACAAAAAGCTAATTGGAGGGCATGATTGATGTCTCTTGGCTATGGATATGTTTCATTGGACAATACACCCAGAGGGTTGGGGGGGAAAGCAGGATCAAGGGTGACAGTGAATTACGTATCTCAGAGTTGGCTACACCCAGGCTAATGCCAGCATGTTAACTTCTAATAAATCCTTTGAAGTTTTGGGAGTTTGGCTCGAAGCTCATGATTTAATTGGAGTAACTGCCAGAATCCTAACATTCTACTGGTCTCCATGTAGTAGTTTTGTGAATGTTGCAGCTTAAAAGTATTTTTTTAAAAAAACATTTGCATATTTTTTTAATAGAAGGTGAAAACTCTGGTGAAAAATTCAAAGATACAAGTAAACCAATAAATTGATGGATTTGATTTTGGTCAGATTGATTTGTCCTAAATTCTGGCAAATTTGAAATGTCTCAATAAAAGTAAGGTTTTTGAATCATATTAATGAAAGAGGAAGCATAAATGCCTGATTTTTCTTTTGGGGCTCTTTCACGGCTTTTATGTTTATTGTTTAAATAGATAAATATAAATGTTTTGTAAACATTTTCCAGATGCAAACAGGTATTGGGAAACAGTTCTAAATGTTCTTCAGTACTCTATCCTGGCAGCAGTTGGATGCTGGAGTATCATCATGTACTACTTAATAGGGCTTGTTCAGAAAGTATCTTCAACAGACATGCCCCCTCCCCAGATATTCTAACAGCATCTTATATAATGTTCACTTTTGTAGGATCTACTGTTCATTCTTTTGAGTTCTACATATTGACTTCTGAAGATCATCTGTAACTAGACCTACTACTCAATTTCAGTACAGGGAATGTACTGAAGTATGTCTTTTGGATAAATGAAATTCAAACATGACCAGTAAACATGTAAATTTAATCAATAATTTCAGATGCCAGTGATAAACATATACAAAGAAAAAGCAGGCAAAGGAAAAGAAATGGATCTTAAGCTTAAATTAATATTACTAATTACATCCAAGTTCCATTATCTATTTTCATATACAATTTCATTACAAGCATCAATACAATGTATTGATATATAATTTATCCAAAAGAAAAATGTGTTCCCCTTCCAAGATAGTTTACCTTTAAAATGGGAGGTTTTTTTCTCAAGTTACTGACAAAAAGGATAAAGGAGAACGTTATTTTCTTTTTCTACATTTTCTATTCTGAATATCAGTAGAAGAATATCAAGACAAATAGAATTCTGATACAGCAATTCTTCTTGGTTTTCTGAGAATTTAACAATATATCAATCATGTAGTCAAAAGCAGAGTAAGATAGAGGGTCCAAAGCTAAAGTATTACAGGAATGAGTTGTTTCCTTATAAGGGCCATTAGTTATAGCATCATAAACTTGTTATACTTTCATACTAAAATGTGATATTTTAATTCTGCATCAACCAATCCTATTATAAGAGAACATAATTGTCAGATTACACCACTCACATACAACAGTTTACCTGATGGATGTCTTATATGCAAAGTGAAATTAAAGTTACATTAGTTCTGTTCAAAAATGATACTGCCATTTATTTATATGTATTTATTTATTTTCAATAGTTTTTTAAAAGTAGATAAGATATTGTGTTTCCTAAACATATATGTCATATATTATTTAGCACATCAGGGATAAGGGGAAAGATTGGTTTGAAACAATGGAACAAATCATCTTCAACATGATACCAAAAATGGAATGTTTTGTTTACCTAAAAAGCTTCATTTTTTTCAGGAAAAAAACTGCATTTGAATCAAAGAGTTTTAGAATATGCTGTGTTCATGTAAATTCTGTTTATTTTGTCTTCCGATTTGCCAATATGAAGCCTTAAATAGGCAAGTGCAATCAAAAGTAGCAAGTATCTCTCCAATTGTTTTCAATATATCTGTTACTGATTTACTGATTAGATAAGTGGAATTCCTCTGAGAGACTCCAATTTCATTATAAAAACATCTTAAGTTGGCAATTGTCTTTGCTGCCAGTACTTGGAGGTAAATTCCACTTATTGTGTAGGAATTATACCAAAAATATTGAAGAATCTGTTTAAGCATTATGCTGCCATGATTCACACAAAAACATAAAGGGAATATGAAAATTGGAGATGGATTATTGCTGCATCTCTCTATCATCTGATAACTAAGCACTCTTATAAAAACATCAAAGAAAGTTTGAAAGAAGCTTCAATAGTTTGACATCAAGTTAATTGGATCTAATCCAGATGTAGTATTCAGCAAGTTCTGAACAGTTCTGGAGAACCAGTAGCAGAAATTTTGAGTAGTTTGGATACCGGCAAATACCACCTCTGACTGGAGATTTTATAATATCCTTCTCCTGCCACGCCCACCAAGCCACGCCACAGAACCAGTAGTAGAAAGTTTGAATTCCACCATTGATACAATCGCTCAGAATAGAGCTGAAAATACCTTGAGGTCTTTTAGTCCAACTTCCCGATCAAGCAGGACAGCCTATACTATATCAGATAAGTGGTTGTCCAGTTTTAAAAAAACTCTAGTGATGAAGCACCTTTATCTTCTGAAGGTAAGCTGTTCCACTGATTAATTGTCCTCACTGTTAGGAAATTTCTCCTTAATTCCTGGTTGTTTCTATCCTTGATTAGTTTCCATCCATTGTTTCTTGACTTGTCTTTTAATACTTTGAAAGATAAGCTGACATCTACTTTGTGGCAGCATCTCATAAATACTGGAATACTGCTATTATGTCACCTCCAGTCCTTCTTTAGTCTCGTCATATCCAAGTCTTGCATCAGTTCTTCATATGTTTTTGTGTCCAGGCCCTTAGTTTCTCTTTCTACTTTTTCCAAAGACTCATTATATTGTTTGTAGTGCAATATTCCAGGTGTGGTATTACTAAGGCTCTATAAAGAGGTACTAATACTTCATGTTATCTTGCCTCTGCTTATACAACCCAGGATTATATTAACTTTTTTGGCTGCTGCTACACACTGCTAGCTCATATTCAAGTGATCATCTCTTAGTATTACAAGGTTCCTCTCACAGTTACTGTTTTGAGGCAGGTCTCACCTAATCTATACCTTTGGTTTTTCCTGCCTAAATGTAAAATTTTGCTTTTTTCTACATTAAATTTCATGTTCTTAGATAGGGCCCATACATAGTTCGAGTTTAGAAGATCTAAGGACAATGCTGTTTAGAAATGGATGGGAACTGTAACAGCAATACATGATATATCACAGGATATAAAGTATAGATAAGACAAAATGAACTTCTAATTTCAAATTGGAGATTTGAGATTAAAAGGGAGCAAGATATGATTTTAAAACAAAAATATTTAATGGCAAATTTATTTGATTTGAACTTACAGCATAAAACATCTAAGTTGTCAGAAAATGTTCTGTTGAACTATGGAGGGAGTGTCTTAGTCTCAATTTAAAAACAATGATTTCTAACTTCCTCTTAGATTTGCTTTTTTTAGATGCAAGATTTAGCATGAGACTGAAAAATGACCATTAGCTTGCCCTTAAAGGAGTGGTATATATGCATTGCCTCTAGTATCTAGATTAATAAAATTGGCAAACTTTGAGCCTCTTGGAAAGTATCCCTCTCCTCACTCACAGAACTTGGTTATATCAGAAATGTAGCTTGCCAATATCTGAAAATTAATTATCAAAGGCAGCCCAAGGAAGTGGTCACAATGATATGTAATACCACAAAAATGGGCAGGCTAGCAAAGAATGAATGACATTCAGAGCCATTTATTACCACTCTCCAACTTTAAAAACAATAATTGTTTATATTATTGTCTATAAGCATTTTCTGGTATCCATTTTTAACTGTCAATAAAATTTAATCATATCAATTGGAAGAATATGAATTCTGTTTTTGTTTAAAAAATGGTGGCTTGTTAAGAAGGAAGCAGATCTATGAAGGCAATCTTTTTTTCTTTTATTATCCTGTTTCTGGTTATGATAATTTGATATTCTAGAATCTAGAAAACAGTTTATAATTAAAGACCAAAGATTAAGTCCATTGATTAGGAACAATTTGAACTCTCAAACAAGTTGAACTGGTAAAGGCCCGGTCCCACTGGCCGACGGACACAAAATGTATGCATAAAGGGCACAGCAGATGAGCAAAATTTCAGGGGTGGCTCCATCCTTTGTCATCCGCTCCAAAAAGTGGCAAAAATTTGCATAAACAGAACAGAAAAGAACAGATATGGGTAATATGTAGTGGGGATGTTAAATGGATGTTCATAGGAAGCCTAGCGGATGACAGCAGATGGAAGTGGATGGCAACTCCGAAGGGGTTCTGGGGGAGAATTTCGAAGCGGATGCATAGCGGAAGGGGCGAATGCATAGCGGATGAAGTGGATGCATCATGAATGCCTATAGGAAACAAAGGGGATGCTGTGCAGATGTATATCGGATGCAAAGTGTGCACTGTGCATGCGGGGAGTATGAATTGCATCAGCTCCGCAGATATAAAAGGATGCAGCTCGCACGCAGTCAGCATACAGGGGAAAGACGTGCTGCCAGATACATCTTGCAGGAACACCATGGTTCGTCAGTCAGGCAAGAAGAGGAAGCCTGTGCCTACTTGTTCAAGCCCTGGCAAGGTGAAGAAGATCAGAACCAGCAACCCACCCCCTGGCACTGACTCTGAAGCTGCTGCTGCTGCTGCTGCTGCTGCTGTTGCTGCTGCTGTGCTGGACCAGCTCCAAGGCCCTCAAACCCCTCAAAGCCCTGCTGCTTAAACCCCTGAAGGCCCTGCTGCTCGAGCCCCTGAAGGCCCTGCTGCTCAAGCCCCTGAAGGCCCTGCTGCTTAAACCCCTGAAGGCCCTGCTGCTGAAGCCCCTGAAGCCCCTGCTGAAGCCCTTGCCAAAGGGAGGAAGAGGCAAGGGAAGGAGAAGGGAGAGAGGAAACAGTTCACTGTTTCTGAGGACCATGAGGATGAGGTGCTGGAATGGCTGAGGGAGAACGAGTACCTCTGGAGAAAGGGCCACAGAATGTATCGCAACACCAAGAAGAAGCAGGCAGCTTGGAGAGACAAAGCAGAGAGCCTGGGTTACACTGCAGAAGTACTCCTTGGATGGTGGAAGCATGTTCACACCTGGTATGGCAAGCTACACCTCAAGAAATCCGGGCAGGCTGCTGTCAAGCTCACTGACCGGGAGATGTACGTCATGGCAAAGTGCAGTTTCCTGGAGGGTGAGATCCGCCACCAAGGAGCAGCCCTCTGAGACCCCTCTCCCTCGGACAGCCCACAGACAGCCAGTCCTCTTCCAGCCAGGAGCCAGCTACCCTGTCCAAGCAGGTGTCTTCAAAGGGCCCTACAGCAGAGACCCCCCCAACAGCTGCACTCCCCATGCCGGCGGACTTGGAGGATCCCATAGAGGATGATGCCATGATGTCACAAATGGAGGAAGAAGCAGTAGCCACCAGAGGCCAACCCATCCCCACCCCACCCCAGATCCAGAGGATGGAGGCAGAGAGGCAGACTGGAGGGCCAGGACTACAGTGTGCTGTTGGAGATCAGGGACACAATGAAGACCAGCATAGAACTTCTCTCTCAGCTGGTCCACTTGGATTGAGCATCCTTGGGCTGGAACATCTTCATCACCTACGTGAGCCAGACTCTGAGGGACCTGCCCGAGGCCCAGTACCAAGTGATGAAGCAGAAGATCACAGCATTTCTGCACAACCCTCAAGGCCCAGCTGAACCTACTCCGACCCAGTGCAGGTCTGCTCCTCCATCCCAGGCGATGTCACAGCCCTTCCACGGCTTTCAACAGCCCCTCACCTACCAAGGCTATGACTACCAGGACTTCCCACAGCAGAAGCAGAACTTCCCAGTCCAGGCCCAGGTTCATCGGACACCACAGACGCCACTCCTTACCCAGCTGCAGACCATACAGCCCCACTACACTCCTCCTTCCTTCACCCCAGAGCCAAGCCCGTCAACGGACAATCTGTCATCAGTATTGGGCCTGACATCTCAAGTCCTTGATGAAGGGCCTCTCAACCTCACGGGACTGAATCAGCTCTCGGATAGCTTCCTGAACACACCATCCCCAAGCACCCCAATGGTGCCTCAGACCAGCATTCAAGCCACAGCACCCTCCACAGTCCCTGCCCGCTTAACAGCTGAGACTATGGACATGACTCAGAGTGACTGAGAATAGTGTCAGAGACTGAGTTGTTTACTTGTTAAGTTTATCTTTGCTTAAGACACTTTACTTGGATCATTTTGCTTATTTAATAAAGTCATAGTTTATCTAAGAAAGTTAATAAAGGTTATCTTTGCTTGACACACTTTGTTTACTTGGTTCATTTTTTTAATTAATAAAGTGTTGGTAAAAACTTTGAAAAAATGGCTAAGCCTTTGCATGCTTCTGGGATAAATAAGGATAGTTGTGGGATAGATAAACCTCCAGTATAAGCATAGTGGGACTGTATGGTCCACCATCCCAGCGATCCAGATGATTTTCTCCCCCTTTTGATAGAAAATATCAGTTGTCCGCTAGGTGTCCTTCTATATACTCTAGACATACTGCAGACATTCTAAATATATGAGATACATCCCAGATACAAATGTTTTGTCCATCTATTTCCGTACTACTAACACTGTGTAGACATTCCGTGTACCTTTTTTTATCTCCCTCTTTCCGTTTTCAGCTGCAGCAGATGTGAGTTGAGGGGGTTGCCAGAGGATGCAGAGAGGATACAGCGGACTTTTAATGGATGAAAACGGACATAGAACGTTTGTTGCCCATATATGTTGCGGATATACATCGTACATGGTGGAAAGTTCATCCGTTCACAAAGTTTTGTGCAGCTCAAAACTTCTTGCGTGGATGAAATCGTAGCGGACAGATGCCTAACGGATAGAGCATATGAAACACGTATGCAATGAGTACACAACGGATGCATAGCGTTTTCCAACAGATGCCAAGCTTTTTTTTACGTTTTACATCCTCTTTGCATCTGTAAGTGCAGTGGGACCGGGCCTTAACTGGCCACTTCAAAGTGTCTGAAGCTGAGAAAACAAATTAAGCCTAAAACAATGTTAGACTTGTCACCCCAAAAAGCTTTGAAAAATAGAAGTTTAAATTACCTTATAAATACTTATATCACTGTCAAATCACTTATCACATAACTGTAACTGCTGACCAGAATCTCACACAAATGTAAAATAAGCTGCAATATTGTATAAAACAATCCAATAAGCAGCAGCAGAGATATGCAGTAGAATTTGTGAAGTACTTCAAAGCTACCTGATTTATTTTTTTTTGCTATTTTGAAACAGTTCTTTATTGATTTTGCAAAGTTGTTTGATATAAAGTTTCAATTAAAAGTTTATCAAATTAAGCATTTCTTCAAATATTTGCACAGTTGTGATATAGCTGGGAACACTACTTTGATTCCTTAAGTGTGACTTTATTTAAGTACTAATAATAATTTCCTCATTAGAAATCTACATAGTATATCACAATAGCATTATGACCATATACTATTCAAGTCATTATGACCATATACAATTCAACTGAAATGTCTTGACAGAATTTTAAACTGTATTCTGATAAATGGAATGTCAGAAGTAAGTTTCCCACAATTTACTGAACTATATTTCAGTGAAAGTGAATGTGGGTTGCTGCTTAAAGATTATATATCTAAATTTTTAAAAAATGATATACAATAGATTTAATGAAAATCTTATTTCATTTCCAATGAAACTGGTATTACTATTTTAAGAACTGGTTCATGTCTTGCTTTTTTTTTCAAAATAAATGATTGAGAGATTAAAAATTAGATGATAAATATAATATACATGATAAATGAAGTAAGTTATTACTAATTATTCTAAAAGTCAAACAATCAGAAAATAATATCTTCAGGTGCTAATTTTAATACTTGAATGAAATTAATGAAAGCTCTTGATAAAACAGCAGGATATCCTTAGATTACACGAGTAATCAGGAAAAAAAATTATTGTGGCTTTGTGAAGCATGAAATGTTTGCAGAATGTATGCAAAAGTGGTACTTTATGCTCTGCAGTGAATAATTCCAAGTCCTCATAATAGAAAATATTTAATAGTTTTAAAAATCTTAAGGCATTGTTTTTAAAGTTGTTCAAGTGCAGTTAATTTGACTCAGTATAAATGAACACTGAAAAAAGCATTGGTTATATAAAAGTACTTCAGGGCCTCGTTGATTAAAATAATTATATAAGGTAATACTATTAGGCATTAATATTATTAATATTAAATACATAAAGATAATGAGAAAGTAAAATCAATGTCTAGAGAGTTAACATATGAAGGAATAACATTTGCAGATGGGATTTTGAATAGCAGACTTATTTTAATTTTTTTTAAAAATAGCAGTTTCTAAATCAAGAAAAATCCCCAAAACTTCGTCCAGGCAAGTAGTAAATTTAACTTTAAAATATATCTTCAATTTAATGCATTTGTACACTTGTACTTTTTTAGAAGTCAGGTTTTTCATGTTTTACTTGAATTAGAAGGTATGTTTGGTTTCATATTTGTTGACAGATATATCAAAATAGATGATGGATGGATGGATGGATGGATGGATGGATGGATGGATAGACAGGCAGACAGACAGACAGATAAGTAGACAGAAAGATAGATAGAAAGACAGACAAATGCAATACAGAAGCCTGATCATGACAGATGAGATTCTGCCGAAACGTTGCTACAACTTTAAAAGCACAACACAATGACGTGGGAAAATAAGTGAAAATACATATACATACATATATATGTATACATACATAAATATATAAAATGACGTGGCAAAATACCCAAACAAAGCTGAATACCATACATGTAAGTACCCGCAAAAACTTAAGAAAACATACACACACACATACACACACACACATACACACACACACATATGTATGTATGTAGGTAGGTAGGTAGAAAGATAGAAAGATAGAAAGATAGAAAGATAGAAAGATAGAAAG
>BLBF01000026.1:2787839-2817222 GCA_015471245.1 Laticauda colubrina | reverse complement strand
CTATATCTATATCTATATCTATATCTATATCTATATCTATATCTATAGATAGATAGATAGATAGATAGATAGATAGATAGATAGATATAGATATAGATATAGATATAGATATAGATATAGATATAGATATAGATATAGATATAGATATAGATATCGATATCGATATCGATATCGATATAGATATAGATATAGATATAGATATAGATATAGATATAGATATAGATATAGATATAGATATAGATATAGATATAGATATAGATATATCAGAGTGGTATTCAACAGATTCTGACCAGTTCTGGTAGCAGAAATTTTGAGTAATTTGGAAAACTGGCAAGTACCACCACTCACTGGAAATTTTACAGTATTCGTCCCCTTCCACACTCACCAAGCCATGCCCACAGAACTGGTAGTAAAAAAAAATTGAATCCCACCACTGGGATCTCTGTTAGTTAATTATATTCTAATCCTTTTATAGTTCCTCATAGGGCTTATTTTCAAAATCTCCCACTATCTAGGTAATCATCTTCGAAGGTTGTTCTAATTTTTTACTATCACTTTTGGCTATGATACGAAGGACTGGACCCAATCTTATGAATGGCATGTAATTGAGATATAATAATTGAGGTATAATAAAAGTCATCTTCAGTGATATGGAGCCTATATTCCTATTGATACTGCTTTCATATCAGAAGCACCCAAGTTCTTCTAGATTGAAAGGATTAGCCAGTGACATCACTGTTGCCTGAGGGACACATGATTGAGAGCTCCTTTCATGCACCCATTACTGAGCCCACCAAAGAGGTACCTATTTATCTGCTCATGTTTGCAAGCTTTTGAACTGCTAGATGAGCAGGAGCTGGAGTGAATGACAGGAGTTTGCACCATTACACAGCAAAACTTGGGTCTCAAACTCCTGTTAACTTCTCCTGTTAATTAATCTAAATGTAGCATTTGCCTTTTTAGCAACTGCATCATGCTGCTGCCTTAGGTATTACATATGGTTATAAGGAGCTCTTACAGATATATTGCCAACTAGGTCTCACCCATAGCATATTTATGCCTTTTTTTGTTGCCTATATGTAGAACTTCAATTTCCTTCTTTAATTTCTGAATTCCATTCTATTTGTTTCAGACTACTGCTCAAGTAGTCTACTGATCTGAACATTTTATAATCTTCTCTTTTTACCTATCTATGTCTAGGTAAAAATAGAACTATCTCACTTAGCTTTGTTTAAACATTTAAACATTTAAACAAATGTTTGTTTAGCAAATATTTATTTGCAAATGTTTTATCTTGCAAACCTGTAAAAGGTGTACGAAAGCTTGGTATAAATCTTTTGAATGGTTATTTCAGAAATGAAACAAAGTCCAATTGTTGAAACAGAAATTCAGCTGCTGCTGTAGAGCAGAGAACCCAGGTTCTTCTCTCCTAACTGCAGCTATGATGCTAATGAACAGTTTGGTTTGTGGTCATTCATACAACCATGAATTTATCAAACAATCCCTATCTAACCAATATGTTACTATTTTCTTGAAGAAAAAACTGTGGAGCATTTTGTCAAAGACTGCTAAAGTCCAAATACTAGACTAGACTTGTATTCCCCTGATCTAAACATTTCAAGTTTCACCCCGACAGAAAAAATTCTTATAACATTCCAAAGAGATGTTTTGAGTGGGGCTGGTTTTTTGGTCTTGGGTCAAAATAAAATTTCTTTTCTAATTTTTACAGAGCGAAGTGTTAAAAAACTAATTCATGTTTAATTATGCAATTGCAATAATTTAAACTATTGATTGAAACTATGCAATGAAGCTAACTCTAGGAATTGCATTTTAGATACCAACTACAATAAATCATCTCAAAAGTATTCAAAACATCAGTTGTATGTATTTCAATAAAGAAATACAGAATGCAAGGATCTTTATTTTCAAGAATAAAACATATTAGATATTACAAATTAGATATAATAAAATTCACACTTTATATTAAACTATTTCATAGTATTAAATTTTCCTTAATTCTTATTAGTCTCAAAATTAATAGTTGGCTGTCCAGTGACATAAAATTAAAATTAAAATGAACAATTAAATATGCCATGAATTTACTAACAAATGCTTTTTTAAAATCCTTTCCTTATGAATTAAAATGTATGGTTGAGGAAGATAACAAGGAGGATAACTGAATGTTTGAAAATAGTTTTAGTATCATAATTGATAGAATAGAAATCTATATTTATTCATGAATTCAATCAAATTTTACTGTAAAAATGAACTTATCTAACTTGGTGCAAATGACATTCATATCATCTAAAATTATATTATACTTTGAAATTTGGATTGTCTGCTGTGATTCTAATCAAAATATATATAAATCAGTGGTGGGATTCAAAAATTTTTACTACCGGTTCTGTGGGCATGGCTTGGTGGGCATGACAGGGGAAGGATACTGTAAAATCTCCAGTCAGAGGTCGTATTTCCTGGTTCTTCAAACTGCTCAAAATTTCCACTACCGGTTCTCTAGAACTGGTCAGAACCTGCTGAATACCACATATCTATCTGTCTGTCTGTCTGTCTGTCTGTCTGTCTGTCTGTTTGTCTGTCTGTCTATCACCTATCTATCATCTATCTATCTTTTAAATTTATGTGCTGCCTGGCTTGCTGTCCACTAAACTTATAGTTAAATCTTCATTTTGCTAAGGATAAAACTGGTTGATTTCAGGTTTGTAACATCACGAAACATCACATGACAGCAATGTGACATCGCAAGTTTGACACCCATGCTCTAGCAGTGATTGTCTAATTGCATACCTGTACTTTCATGTGGAGCACCACCTCAGCAAGAATATGGCATACAAGGTTCATGGAACTAGAAGCTTTTGCACCAAAATCAACTCCATCTTGCTGGGATTCAGCACAAATCTGTTGTAGCACATCTAATGCCTATTAGGCTCCCAGTAGCAGGTCAAGTATAATCTAAATTTTCACTTTTTGCCTTTTTCCAAAATGAAACTGGATGGTTGTCATTTTAAAATACATAGCTCGCCAAGTAGCTGGAGAAAAACTGAAATAATGTAAATATGATTACTTAGTGATACATTAAACATTACACAGTAGATTTTTGATGTTTTCTATCAATAGCAACATTCAGAAACACAGCTAGCATGTTTGAACTGTCTCCCAATTACATGTAAAAGAATGAAAGGTATTTAGAAATATAAAGCACTATGGAAAGGAGCCAGCATTCTAGATAAAAGTACTTAAGATTAATTTAACATGCACAGGATTTCCCAATTAAAACTTTCACATTAGCACTGCATTTTAAACAGTTAATCTCCTAATGAGACATCCCCAGCAATGAAAAGTGAATTTCAGGATTCAATATGGCCTTGAGGCCTGTTTGTGCATCTGGAAATAGCTGTGGCTTTTACAAAAGCTAAATTTATGTCTGCATGCAAACAATGGCTATAACAGAAGAACTGTACTGCCATCTACTGATGCTGAATTCTTTCTTTTTATCACATACATCTGGCTTAATTCATGAAAGAATCTGGCTTGATTTTACATAAAAACTAGAAGCTTTAGGATGCTCTTATTATAACGGACAAATACTTTATTCCCTAATGGCAATATCTATCAGGGGAAAAAATACTCTGATCATTATCTTTTTCAGTTTTGAAATTATTTTCAGTGAAGCTGATTGGATTTAACATAGAGGCCATAAATATTGTATACCTGCCAGTCTGAGACAATGCTCAAACTATGAACTTAATTGAAAAAAAAAAGTAATTTAGCAAGTCTCACTCTATTTCTATGCTTCAGAAACTCACACTTAGCTTAAAAATGTTTTACATTGATGACAACATATTTTTCCTATGTGTAATTTTCCTTAATTCTTAAAATATGCTTACAATTAGAAGATAGAATAAATTAATGAAAGGGAAGCTGTGATACATTCATCTTTGCTCTGTGTAACCAGGATCAGGATATTTTGTTGCATTATTTTGTTTCTTGTTTTTTTTTAAAGTGGCAATGCTAAAAACGATTAACACTGTAAATTGTTAATAAACCTTTAATATAGCCCTTCTTCTCTGTTTCATGTACATATACACACATCAATCCAACTTAAGTGGGGGTTCAAATAACATTTACTATTATAAATTTAGAAGACTATCTTTTTAAAAGAGTGAAGTTTTTAATACTAATTGAATAATATCATGTATCATTGAAGCATCACTGGAATTTTTGAAAAGTACACCGATGATCTTTGTTGATAGTAGGCATGAATGAAAAAAACTTAAAATATGCATTTACAGAATAAAGAACTATGTTTCCACAGGGACTGATAATGTTTTATTTTCTCTCAGTTCTGCTCTGGTAGTGAAAAATAAAGTTAAAAGAGAGCTTTCAGAATAAAAAAAATGATGAGATATCTGCTGTCACCTACAAGATATGAAAAACCTTGGTGCATGTACCTGTCATTCTGACAATAAAAAACTCCAAGCTGAAGGTGAAATGCAAAGTCATATACTGACAAAGTAACCTACCCTTCAACCTTGGGTGCAAAATGTGCTCAATGCTTTTCTGAGATAAGAGCAGACAAATACATATAGGCTCAATAGAGGGTAAGGAGAACATTTATAAAATCTGAGCATGGGTCTGGTAGAAATTTAATATTTTCTTCTCAAAAGATCCATTTGCTATTGAACAATAGTTGAATGTTCCTGTGTTTAAAATTTATAATAGGCAACTGAAATGATAGGCATACTGTGCAAATCCTGTCCCTTTTTGTCAGTTTTCATATAAAAGCTAGTTTACTTCAGAATATAGCTGTAAACAAAACCATAAACTATTTAGATAAAAAGTGGGTTTAATGCATAGGATACACAAAGGCACACACAAACATACAAACACAGGACAGACAAACACAGGACAGATGATATAGATGGTTACTGGACTTGGTTATGTCTAGTTTAATTAAAAGAAGGACTAGGAGTAATATGATAGCAGTGTTCCAATATCAAAGGGGCTGCAGCAAAAAAGGGGGAGCATTTTCCAAAGCACTTGAGAGGACGACAAGAAGAAATGGATGGAAACTAACCAAGAAGCAACCCAGAACTGAGGAGAAATTTCCTGATACATCAAATAATCATGGAAAAACTTACCTTCAGAAGTTCTGAATGCTTCAACACTGGAAGTTTTTCAGAAGGGAACCATTTATCTGAAATGTTATAGGGTTTTCTGCCGGAGTAGGAGTCGGAGTAAAAGGGTAACTCCTTCCAACTCTGTTATTCTGTTAGTATACATGTATGTGGATAAGATGTAATCTTGCTGACCACCTCTGCATCCTTGATACTGAGCAGAGTATGACCATGTGACTCTTTCTAAAATCTAGGATAATCTCCTTTTTTAAATTAACATTTAGAACCAGGTTACTTTTATTGCATCAGTCCACCAGAGTCTTCACCTTTTCCTTATAAGTATCTTCATTGTCATCCCAGATAAAACCCACCACTATGAATATTACTATGAAGAAAATTTCATATTTATAACTTTTCATCAATGGAAAATAGTCTTATTTGTATAAATCATAAAATTGCACAATCATGCATCTCAGTGATGTCATATATAATGACTACTAAAAAACATCATTGTCAATATGGAGCATGGCCAGTGACATCTTCTATTTCTCATGTTATCTGTTGAGGTACTTCCCCGTTAGGAGAATGAGCGCATACAGGGAGACGTATTTTGAGAGAAGTGTTTGAATAATACACACACAGTACACAGATACACTGTACAGTAAATGTAGGTTTTTACTTCCAGAAACATTAAGCAAAGTCCAAAATAGGCAGTCCAAAGTCATTCACAGGTAAAATCCATCAGTTTTCATCCAGGCATAATCCAAATACCAAATTCCAGTGTCAAAAAACAGTTCAATATCAGACTTACATTAAATCCAGTCATATCAGTCAATTAGGAAAAATGGAGGAATGGCAATACTTTCGAACAGAAGGAAACAGAAATACACTTTCTTCTCTTCTGAGACTCAGACTGAAACAACCCAGGTTTCTGGCTCCATCTTATGGCCATTTGAGAAACCACATCTAATTACAGTTTTGCATTTTCTTAAAGATACAGTTTTAAAATATTTATCCTGGTTTATATATTTCTAACCCAAATACCTGTTAGGTGACTTATATTCCTAATATTCTCCCCTTTTGGGTAAGACAATATATACAACCTTACATTCTAAGTCCATAATCTTCACAACTAGCCTTATTCTTTATAGAGCCTTGGGACTTTGTAAAATGATCTGCAATATTGTTTTCTGACATACAATATTCTAGCTTAATCATTTTACTTTGCACTCATTGTCTCACATTTAAATATCTTAAATTTGTGTGTTTTGTTCTTGTTTTAAGAGCAATATTTGAAGCCATCTTATTGCTGATTGGTTATCTTCATAAACAACAATAGGATTTTTTACATCAATTCCCATATCAATTAATAATTGTTTATACAAAACTAAATCCGTACATAATAAAGACAAACATGAGAATTCAGCCTCCATCCAAACAATGCTTTTCCCAATAGTACCCGATGTAGATTTTTGTGTATTTATGTTTGTAGCAAAACTTGCATCAGCATATGCAGTCAAATTCAGTCCATCTTTTGGCTCCAAATATAATGCATAATGCATTATTTGTTTCAGATATCTTAACACACGTTTAGCAAATTGCCAGTGCCTTTCAGTTGGCTCATCGTTAAATCTCGCGAATCAATTAACACTGTATGCAGTATCTGGCCTTGACCAATTACTGAGATAAGATAAACTACCAATCAAGGACTGATAAATGTTCTTATCAAAAATAGGACTTTGAACATCACTATAGCTAAACTCCTGGCTCATTGGTGTTTTAGCCAGCTCACAAAGTTCCATTTTAAAACTTTTTAGTAATTGGTTAATTTTTTTTGCCTGTGAGATCTTGTATCGTCCCCTAGTTCTATCTAACTTTAAGCCAAGATATTGTTTGATTTCTCCTAACTATATTATCTTAAATTTATTATCCAATAGTGAAATTATCTCAGTAGCTTCTTGTTCAGTTTTTGTGATTAATGCTATGTCATCAGTAAATAATAACAATAATGACACAAAACCATTAGTTTCCTTTTTAAACAAACATGGATCAGCCATACCAGCTACAAAACCTATCTTAGTTAATTCTTTAACTACACATTGGTTCCACTCATATCCTGATTGCTTCAAACCATAAAGACTCTTTTTCAATTTCCAGAAATCATTATCAGTAGTATCATTTATAAGACTTAAAAGGTTTCTTTAAATATATGGTGTGTTGCAACGGTGCATGCAGATGTGCCATCTCTACATCCAAATGATTTACAATATATTTCTCTTTAGCTGCCCACACTAATGCCGCCCTTAATGTAGTAGCCTTCAGACTAGGTGCAAACACCTCATCAAAGTCATTTGCTGTCTGATTGAACCATTGTGCTACTAACCTGGCTTTATGGGCAACAGTCCCACCTACCCCTGTCTTTAGTTTATATATCCATTTACATCCTATGGCATGTTTACCTTGTGGTAACTTAACATTTTTGTATACTTCCAGTCTTTTTAATGATTCCAGTTCCTTATCCATTGCTTTCTGCCAACATCCTGATCCTTAGCAGGATACAGTTTTAGTTCACTATAATTACTTGGAACTGTATTCACTTGGCATACAACACTAGTCTGATATCTATCAGGTGGTCGTGTTACTCAGGTTGAACGTCTTGGTAATACAGGGCTTACTGCTGAACTTTTCTCTGCCACCTGCTGCTGTTCTTCGACCTTCTCCTGTGCCTGTTCTCCTACTTTCTCCTTTCCTTCCTCTTTAATGGCTATTTGGGGTTGACTGATTTTATCTTTAGGGACCATTTGGGTGTCAATAATAATACCATTGCTGGATTCCTGTTACAGTTTATCCCATCCAACTAACATTCAGTGTTAGTCCAATTATACAAAGAGCTTGTTCTAGCTAAAATCAGTAAGCTTCTTGGCATCCTCATTTTCTGGATCCCAAGCATTTACATCTGGTGGATCTTGAACTACATTTCATAAACCTTCCTTACACAGTAGTAGACTGCACTGTTCCATCCAACTGGGTTATCAGAGATAGACATGTTGAAGTGACTTGTGCCATCTTTACCAGGATAGTAAACCACAATTAAACAGTGAACAGCTGTCTGTATACAGTACTGTGCATTCACACTAACTCTCGGTTATCCGAGCCGGGTATGGCCTGGACCCAAAACCAGTATTTGAGGTAATTCCTTTAGGAGGAGGAATTAGGAGAATGAGCGCATACAGGGAGACGTATTTTGAGAGAAGTGTTTTAATAATACACACATAGTACACAGATACACTGTACAATAAATGTAGGTTTTTACTTCCAGAAACATTAAGCAAAGTCCAAAATAGGCAGTCCAAAGTAATTCACAGGTAAAATCAGTCAGTTTTCAATCCAGGGATAATCCAAATATCAAATTCCAGTGTCAAAAAACAGTTCAGTATCAGATTTACATTAAATCCAGTCATATCAGTCAATTAGGAAAAATGGAGGAACGGCAATACTTTCCAACAGAAGGAAAGAAAGTTACACTCCCTTCTCTTCTGAGACTCAGACTGAAACAACCCAGGTTTCTGGCTCCATCTTATGACCGTTTGAGAAACCACACCTAATTACACTTTTGCATTTTCTTAAAGATACATTTTTAAAATGTTTATTCTGGTTTATATATTTCTAACCCAAATACCTGTTAGGTGACTTAAGGGCCTGATACATGGCCGACGGATGCAAAATATATGTAAAAAGGACACAGCGGACAAGAAAATGTTCCATCCGTTGTTATCCGCTCTCAAAAGTGCCCCGAATTTGCATAAACAGAGCGGACAACAACGGAAAGGAACATACGGGGGGAGGATGTAGCCAGGATGTAAAGCAGATGCTCCATGGAGGCCTAGCGGATGGAAGCGGATGGAAGCGGAAGAAAGCGGATGGCACATCTGCAGGGCTTCCAGGGGAGCACAGCGAAGTGGACACAGTGGAAGAAGTGGATGCAGAGCAGATGCTGAGTGGATGAAGCGGATTCACAGTGGAAGCCTAGCGGATGCCTAGTGGATGCAAAGCATTCACTGCGCATGCAGGGAGGATGCATTGCGTCAGCCCCACGGATATAAAGGGAAGCAGCTTGCAAGCAAGTCACCATTCAGAGGAAAGACTTGCTGCCAGACTCAGCTCCAGCCAGCCAGCCAGCCAACAACCATGGGGAAGAAGAGAAAGCCTCTGCCATCTGCTGCCAGCCCTGGCAAGAAGGACAGGGCCACCATCCCACCCCCTGGCCCTGACTCTGCTCTTGCTGGGGCTTCTGCTGCTCAGGCTGACTCTTCTGGTGCTGGAGCTTCTGCTGGTTCTGCTCCTGGTGCTGGGGCTTCTGCTGGGGCTGACTCTGCTGGCGCTGCTCCTGGTGCTGGGGCTTCTGCTGGGGCTTACTCTGCTGGCGCTGCTCCTGGTGCTGGTGCTTCTGTTGGTGCTTACTCTGCTGGCGCTGCTCCTGGTCCTGCTGGTGCTCCAGGTGCTCCTGGTCCTGCTGGTCCTGCTGGTCCTGCTGGTCCTGCTTTTGCTGCTACCGTTGTTGTTGCTGCTGGTGGTGGTGGTGGTGTGGAGCAGCCCCTACAACATCAAAGCCCCTCTGATGAGGGCCCAGATGTCCCTGCCAGAGGGAGGAAGAGGCATATGTGAGAATGAGAACAGGACAGGAGGGAATACTCCATCGAAGAGGAACGTGAGGATGAGGTGCTGGAATGGCTGAGGGAGAATGAGTATCTTTGGAGGAAGGGACACAGGCTCTATTAAGACACAAAAAGGAAGCAGGCTGCTTGGAGAGAGAAGGCGCAGAGCCTGGGCTACACTTTGGAGGTGCTCCTCGGCTGGTGGAAGTACATGCACACCTGCTACGGGAAGCTTCACCTCAAGAAATCTGGCCTGGCCACGGTCCAGCTGACGGACCGAGAGACCTACGTGATGGCTTCTTGGAGGGTGAGATCCGCCACCGAGGAGCAGGCCCTCTGATAACCCTTTCTCTCAGGCAGCCTGCAGAGAGCCAGTCCTCTTCTGGCCAAGAGTCAGCTCCTGTGTCCAGGCAGGTATCTGTTCAGCATCCCATGACAGACACTCCCCCCCGACAGCTGCACTCCCCGTGGCGGAGCGCATGCAGGACCCCCTGATGCAGTGGGAGCAAGGAGAGGGCACTTCCACCAGAGACCAACCCACACCCACCCCCAGCTCCACCTCCATAGAAAGCAGGCAGAAAGCCAGACCGGAGGGGCAGAGCCACACTGTCCTGCTGGAGATCAGGGACACCATCAGAAGCAGTGTAGATCTCTTCTTTCAGCTGGTACACACCGACATACCATCTTCCAACTGCAAGCCCTTCCTCACCTACGTCAACCAGACCCTCATGGACATGTCTGAATCACAGTACCAGGTGATAAAGGACAGGATCACCGGTCTTCTTCACAACCCTCCAGACCCAGATGAACTTGCTCTCACCCAGTCCAAGTCTGCTCCTCCACCCCAGGTGATGTCACTGCCCTTCCAAGGCTTTCCACAGGCCCTCACCTACCAAGGCTACGGCTACCAGGAGTTCTAGCAGCACAGACAGCCCTTCCCAGTCCAGGCACAGGTTCATCTTATGCCACTGGTGCCACTGATGCCACTGGTGACACCGATGACACCGACGCCACAGATGCCACCCATGCCACAGATGCCACCCACGCCACAGATGCCACCCATGCCACAGATGCCACCCATGCCTCACCTCGCTCACCTGCAGACCAGACATCCCCACTACAATCCTCCTTCCTCCACCTCACAGCCAAGCCCAGCCTCAGAACATCTAACATCAGTCTTGGTACTGACATCCCATATCATGGAGAAAGGGGCTCTCAACATCACAGGACTGAGCCAGCTCTCTGAGAGTTTCCTCCACACACCATCCCCTGTTGTCCTCTTGGGGCCAGGCACCCCAATGACAGCCACCTCCACAGCACCTGGACCCTTCACCCCTGAGACTATGGGCACGCCTCAGAGTGACCGAGAAGAGTGCCAGAGACTGGGTGGCTACCTGTTGACTTTATCTTTGCTTGGGACACTTGGGTCATTTTGCTTTTTTAGCTTGTTATTAATAAAGATTATCTTTGCTTCACACACTTGCTTCAGTTCTTTTAGTCAATAAAGTCTTGGTGGAAACTTTTAGAAATGGTTTAATCCTTTACATGCTTGTGGCATGGGTAAGGATAGCTGTGGGATGGGCAGGGATACCTTTGGAATGGGTAATAGCTGTGGGATGGGCAAGGATAACTATGGGATGGGTCATAGCTGTCGGATAGATAAGCCTCCAGTGCAAGCATAGTGGGACTGCATGGTCCACCCTCCCAGTTGCCACACCTATGGCCCTTTATTATCAATAATAATGTAATCATTGATCCACGCATTTCAACATAAACACAACTCTTTATTAAATGCCCTGTTCATTGTAGGGCCACTCAACATACATGGCACAATCTCATCCGTGGGATGAGACAGGCTGAAAGAAGCATTCATTAAGCATGTATCATCCTGTCTTGCCACTCCACTGCTCTAGCTGGGGAGTTGCACCAGTGTTTCAGGAGTTTGCGCTGCTTCTTCCCTTCACGTGAAGCTCTGTTGGGGTCTTGCACATCCTCAGTGTCTATCTGGTTTTGTCCTTGCCTCCATTCACCAGGCTCCATGTTCCCATTGCCTTGTTGATGGTGCACAAGGCGGTTCTGCAACACTGGGTAGCGGATGCGCATGAGATTGTGCAGGATGCAGCAAGCTTCCATGATGCTCCTCACAGTCTGTGGGCGATGCTGCATGGTGGTGAGAAGTACCTGGAAGCTGTTGGCCAGGATGCCAAAGACGTTCTCCACCACCCGTCTTGCTCTGGACAGCATGTAGTTGAAGATCCTCTCTTCACGGGCGAGGTATCTGGAAGTGTAGGGCTTCATGAGGTAGATTCTGAGGGAGAAGGCCACGATGAAATAGGGCACATCTTCCGTGTCGTTGGGCAGGGGGTCTGGATCTGGGAAGCCATTGATGAGGTTGCGTTCCAGGCCCTCCTTGTGGTCACTGGCGTTGTATACCTGGGCACCTGAAGCTGACCCGTTGCCTGAAGCATTTATGTACATGAACTTGTAGTCAGCATTGACCATGGCGAAGAGGACGATGCTGAAGAAGCCCTTGTAGTTGAAATAAGTGGACCCCGACTTGGCTGTCGGTTTGCAGGCCATATGCTTCCCATCTATGGCTCCAACGGTGTGGGGGAAGTTCCACTTCTGATACCACTGCTCTGCAACTTTCTTCCAGCCTTCTTCAGTGGAGGGGTACTGGAGCAGATGCGAGTTGCGCGGATGCACAGCAGATACCTAGCGGATATAGTGGACGCGTAACGGATGACAACGGATGTAGAACAGATGTTCGCCGTATGCGTTGCGGATGCAGAACGGACGCGTTGGATACATTTTCCGCTCAAAAAGTTTTGTGCAGCTCAAAAGTTTTTGAGTGGATGAAATGTCAGTACATGGATGCTGGATGGATAGAGAGGATGAAAAACGGACGCAGTGAGTACAGAACGGAAGCATCACGTTAACCAACAGATGGCAAGTGTTTCTCTCCATTTTACATCCTCTTTCCATCTGTTGGTGCTGTGTGACAGGGGCTTTATATTCCTAATATTATCAGAATATATTTGGGACATATTTGAATATATGATCATTGTACGTGTTGTCCTCAATTTACAACAGTTCATTTAGAAACCATTTGAAGTTACAACAGCACTGGGAAAAGTGACATCAGTTTTCACACATTTACAATGGTTCCAGGATAACATGTATCCTATGTTCGACTCATAAGGAGCAAAATGTTTGAAATATCTTGTATGTGTGAAAACATGCAGTATAGTATTTGGCATGTCAGCGCACAAAGGATTTAAATGGAATGTGCTTTCTCCACACAGTGCAAAGAAACACATATTAACAGTCTTTGCATCCTCACAATATGAGTGTATTGGTAATCATGAGATGAATCTACTATACTTCAAACTTGGTAAACTTATGGTAATCTCTTAATCTGTACCTCACTGAAAATACAAAAATAAAATCTGTTTTGACTTGAGAGGAACTTCATCAAAATGTATTTTTTGTGATTAATAGAGTGGAACTGGCTTGTCATTTATGGAATCTTTTGGGATTTCTTCATGGGTTTATTTCCTTATCACGTCTATCCCTTGGTGATCTACCATTCAAATACTAGACAGGTCTGGCATTGTTTAGCTTATTGAAATCAGTCACAGACAGCTAGATGGATATAAGTAGGCCCAAAACAAGCAATCTCATTCAGATGCCTATCACATTTTTTAAAAAACCCACTTCTTTGTTTGTGCAATATAAAAATGTATTGATTTCTAAATGCTTCTTTGGAGAGTCATACTACACTTCTAAGTGCACTAATAGTGCTTCCATGTGCAGAGTGGAATTTCATGTTGTTAGGGATAACATTGTTTACCCTAACTGGTTTAGGTGAAATAATAACTATGATTCATAGTTAGTGTATGTTAAAGTGTCTGCAGCTTTAACTGTGGAAAAGTAATTAAGGAAGTGGTTATGAAAACAATATAAAAGTAGCAAGATTACAGCTTGCTGACTCTGGCTTTGATGATCCCTGATTACTGCTTGGAATCAAGACTGCATTGCTCGAACGGGAGAGACAACAAAGGACTGATTTTGTAAGTGAACTGACATAGGATATTCTACATGGACTTTGCTAAGTGAATATCCCTAAATGGACTGACTACATGATACATGACTATTGGACTGTTATTTGACCATGCTATAAACTTATACTGGAATAAACTATATTCTTGATAGCACAAGCGTATCTGTTATTTTTACTGTATGTTAATAAACATACAAGCTTAGCTCACTCATTTATCTGTGTGCCTATCTGACTAACGCTGCACATTCTGTTTAGCTTGTCTACCTAACCCTGGTTGGGGAACCCAGGCTTAACACTGGTTATGGGCCCAGAGGCTGCAAAGTCAGTTTAAATAGGATAAAACAGATTTATGTAAAAAGTGAGAGTTTGTGTTGTTATACATTACAGTAAACAGACAGCTGTGTTTTATTAATTATATTTTTATATCCATATAAGAAAACATGGCACAAGTCAATTTACAACGTTTGTCCCTTATATCCAAGCTGGATGGAACAAACTATGTATCATGGTCTACAAAATGTAGTCTACTTCTACAAAGAGAAGGTCTGTGGAACATAATTGAAAATCCACCAAACGTAGAAGAATGGGATCCAGAGGATGAGGAAGACAGACTAAAGATAGAAGAATTTATGCATAAAAATCAACAAGCCATTTGCATAATTGGGTTAACCTTAACTGATCAACAGCTTGTTTATATCCACGGAGAGAAAACGGCTGTTGGGTGTTGGCAGAAGCTGAAGAGGATTTATGTTCGAGATAATGTTGGTGCTCACATAAATCTAACACGGAAGCTTTTCAGGACGCATCTCCAAACAAATGGTGATATGCAGAGTCATTTGAAAACTATGCAAAGCATTTTTAAAGAATTACACGAGAAAGAACTTATTTTCTCTGAACAACATCAAGTTTATATAATTCTATCTTCCCTTGATGAAAGTTATGATAACTACGTAACTTCACTTGAAATTTTGCCAAAGGAAAATTTAACTTTAACTGATATAACTGGCAGATTGATCGAAGAGGCCAGAAGAAGGCTTGAAAGAGATGAATTAAGGAGGGAAAAACCTCAAAAAGAAGATAATGAATCTCCTACTGCATACGTAATTAAAAAGTGTTTTAATTGTGAAGGAAGAGGACATTTGGCAAGATTTTGTAAAAAGGCAAAGCGCCAGAACGCTGGCCAGAATACTAAAAATAATCAAAAGACAAATAAACATTTAGAGTTAGCCATGTATACTAACGGAGCTGTAAAAAATAATTTATGGGTGGTTGACAGTGGGGCATCCCATTGTATAACAAATGATAACAAAAAATTTATTAAAATGACCCAGAGTACACAGCAGATATCGTTAGCCAATGGCTGGAAACTGAAAGCTAAAGGTCAAGGTATAGCATATTGTTCTTTTATAAAAGAGAATGTAAAAATGTTATATGTACCACAACTTAAGTTTAATTTAATTTCAGTTAGAATTTTGGTTAAACTAGGATATGTAGTTACATTTAGGGGAGATAACTGCATAATTAAAAAAGATGATAAGAGAATTACTACATCTTTAAGAGGTGGATTATATGTGTTAAATGATGATGGTTTAAAGGTGGCTAACACAATTTATGAAGATAAGAAACCTCATGACGAATGTATTCACTTGTTACATCGAAGGCTAGGGCATTTAAATTTTAAAATGCTTAAGAAAACTGTTGAATTATCTAAGGGAATAAGTTTGAAATCTTGTAATAAGTATTTTCAATGTAATGCCTGTAATCAAAGTAAGAGCAGGGTTATACCGGCTAATAGAGTTGATGGATTTACTACTAAAGAGCCTTTAGAAGTAGTATTTGCTGATTTAATAGGTCCGAAAAAACCAAGTGTAGGAGGAGCTCGCTAATACTAAGTATAATGGACCACTATTCTAGATATTGGTTTTGCTATTTAATGAAGAGCAAAACTGAAACATATCAAAATCTATTTAACTGGATAAAATTTGCGGAAAGAAAAACTAAAAGGAAAGTAGTAACTCTCATAACTGATAATGGTACAGAATTTACAAATAATAAATTTCAGAACAGACTAAGAATGTTAGGTATTCAACATAAAATGTCTTCACCATATAGGCCACAACATAATGCCTTTATAGAGAGAAGAGGCCAAACATTACAATCAATGGCACGAACTATGATGTCTGATTCAGGATTACCTGACAATTTATGGGGACAAGCAATAATGTGTGGTAATCATATATTAAATAATGTTGTTAATTCAACAACAGGTGAATTACCATTCACACTGTGGCATGGTACAAAACCTGATTTAAGTTACATGCACACATTTGGAACACCAGCATGGGTGCATATCCCTACACAACTTAGATACAAAGGACAGCATAGAGCTAAAAGATTATTTTTTGTAGGATATACATCTAATCATAGATCTTATAGATTCTGGGAACCAGGTACATCTAGAGTTTACACCAGTGCTAGTGCAAAATTCCTAGAACATGTAGGATGGAATAGATTAGAGCAAGATTTAAATAATGAAGTAATTATTGAACCCTACAAAAGGCAGAAAGATCAGATTAGCTATAAAAAGAGTCCAATTAAAGAAGAAGTCCACGAAGAGCAAATAGGACCAGAACAAGAGGAAATAGTTGATCAGGAAGAGTTACATAATCAAGAACAATTAATAAATGAAAGTCCACCTGTAAGTCCTATAATACCTAGACGTACTACACGTGTAACTAGACCACCTGATAGGTATCAAGCAAGTATAGTTTGCCAAGTAATTAAAGTTCCAACTAGTGTAGATGAACTTAGGATGTATCCTGCTAAGGATCAGGAGGATTGGCAAAAGGCAATGGAAAAAGAACTAAATTCATTAAAGGTAATGAAAGTTTATGAAGATGCCAAATTACCTCCAGGAGAAAAATCCATTGGGTGCAAATGGATATTTAAAGTAAAAACTGGAAATGATGGGACTGTTACCCATAAAGCTAGGTTAGTAGCTCAAGGATTTAATCAAACTGCATCTGATTATGATGAAGTTTTTGCACCAAGCCTTAAAGCTACATCTTTAAGAGCAGCATTAGTGTGGGCAGCTAAGAAAAACTATGTCATTAACCATTTAGATGTAGAAACTGCTTATCTACATGCACCATTGCAGCACACTATATATTTAAGAAAACCAATTGGTATAAAAGACAATAAAGTAAATAGTAATGATTGTTGGAAACTCAAAAAGAGTCTTTACGGGTTGAAACAATCTGGGTTTGAGTGGAACCAATATATTGTGAAAGAATTAAACAATATAGGTTTTAAATCTGGTTTAGCAGATCCGTGTGTGTTTAAAAGAGAAAATAATGGAACGGTGTCATTACTGTTATTATTTACAGATGATATTGCTTTGATAACTAAGACTAATAATGAAGCTAATGAGATTATATCTTATTAGCCAAAAAGATAAAAATAAAGCATTTAGGTGAAATTAAAAGGTATCTAGGATTGACAATTAATAAAACAAATAATGGTTTTAAGATATCTCAAGAAGATAAAATTTGCCAATTAATTAAAACGTATAAAATGGAACTTTGTAAACTGGCAAAGACTCCAATGAGTCAGGAAGTTTGCCAAACTAATGATCAAAGTCCCAAATTTGATAAGTCCATATATCAATCTTTGATTGGTAGCTTATCATATATAAGCAATTGGTCAAGGCCAGATATAGCTTATAGTGTAAATCAGCTGGCACGTTTTAATTCAGATCCAAAACAATGTCATTGGCAATCCTTAAAAAGAATATTAAGATATCTTAAAGGAACAATGAACCATGCATTGTATATAGAACCAAAGGGTGATTTGAGTCTTAGTGCCTATGCAGATGCAAGTTTTGCAACTGATATAAACACTAGAAAATCAACATCTGGGATGGCTATATTATTTGGTAAGACACTAATAGGGTGGAGGTCAATCAGACAACAGCATATTAGCTTGTCCACGATGGAAGCTGAATTTTCATGTCTGTCATTATTATGCACTGACTTGATTTTCTACAAACAGTTATTATTAGACATGGGTATAACTGTAAAAGATTCCATTATTGTGTACGAGGATAACCAAGCAGCTATAAAGTTAGCTACTAGTATTGCTGTAAAAACTAGATCAAAACATACTGATTTAAGATATTTAAATGTAAGAGAATCAGTGAAAAATGGAATAATTAAATTGGAATACTGCATGTCAGAAGAAAACATTGCAGACCAATTTACAAAAGCTCAAGGAGCAATTAAGTTTAAAAAAAGTTGTGAAAAATATAATTTAAAGATGTAAATGATTCATAGTTATTATTTAACCTAAAAGGGGAGAATGTTAGGGATAACATTGTTTACCCTAACTGGTTTAGGTGAAATAATAACTATGATTCATAGTTAGTGTATGTTAAAGTGTCTGCAGCTTTAACTGTGGAAAAGTAATTAAGGGAGTGGTTATGAAAACAATATAAAAGTAGCAAGATTACAGCTTGCTGACTCTGGCTTTGATGATCCCTGATTACTGCTTGGAATCAAGACTGCATTGCTCGAACGGGAGAGACAACAAAGGACTGATTTTGTAAGTGAACTGACATAGGATATTCTACATGGACTTTGCTAACTGAATATCCCTGAATGGACTGACTACATGATACATGACTATTGGACTGTTATTTGACTATGCTATAAACTTATACTGGAATAAACTATATTCTTGATAGCACAAGCGTATCTGTTATTTTTACTGTATGTTAATAAACATACAAGCTTAGCTCACTCATTTATCTGTGTGCCTATCTGACTAACGCTGCACATTCTGTTTAGCTTGTCTACCTAACCCTGGTTGGGGAACCCAGGCTTAACACATGTAATTAATTTAGAATTCCTTATTTCAATTGCTTGGGAATTTTCTTCCTATTGATTTATTCTACATCGATCCTTCCTTTTCAAAAGGTAACATATTCATAGCAAGTACTCATGTTCTTTTTTTTTTTTTTTTGGTTAAGTTTTATTCATTTTTAAGGATAAACAAAAACAAAGAAAACAAAAACTTCCAGCTTTCTTCCATAAGTATACAAACAGTGTGTCGGTTGGTTTACAAATTTTTTGTGCATTGATTTCATAGTCTCAATCACAATTACATTACATAATAACTCATATTATCAGAAATTGAATATCCTAGTATTATTATTAATCAATCATTTGACTATAATTTTGTTCATTCATACTTTGCGAGATAACTATACTTTGTTTATTTTATAACAATGCATATAGTCCTTCCAAATCTATCTTAAAAACATTTTATATATGTAGTAATAATAATAATAATAATAATAATAATAATAATAATAATAATATACATCTTTATATATTCATTATTTTCTATAATTCTACATATTCTATTACTATATTTTGTTATTGAGCCATCGATAGAAAAGGTCCCAAATTTTGTAAAATTGTTTATCCTCTTGTTCTCTAATTTCAAATCTACTCATTTCAGCACATTCCAGTATTTTCTTGATAATTTCCTCCTGCAATGGTATTTTCTCATTTTTCCAATTTTTAGCAAATACAATCCTAGCTGCTTTTAATACATTTACAATCAAATATTTTAAATCTTTGCTGTATGTATCAGGTAGAATTCCCAATAAAAATATTTCTGGTTTATATGCTTTTTAGTTATTTTTTCCAACCACGTGTTTGGACTAAACCAATATTTGGTTTTTCCAACCAATATTTTGACTAAATATTGAGGGAGGAGCTGGTGCGGTGACGATTCTGCATACAATATTGGAGGTCTGAGATTGCAGCCGATATCTTTGCCCCTGGATGGTCCAAATGGACCTAAAGTGTCCCGAAGAGGCGGTGATAGTTAAGGGCATGCCCTGTAGGTCCCAGGGATATCGCAAAGTCCCTGGTTGATCCAGGAGAAGCCCTTTTGCCAGAGGCAGAGAGCCAGCCACCAAAGCTGCTGAAGTTGGGACAGCTCCGAATGGAAGAAGTTGAAAGAGAAAGTGTGTCGATCTGGTGAGAATTTTTCTTTTATTATTCTAAGACTTAAAAGGACTTCAAAGGACACCCTAAGGGGAAAAAGAATCTGTAAAAGTTTTGACAGAACTGAATAAGTGGCGGTTTTTAAATAGAAGTGTCAAAGTAAGGCTTTGCTTTATATTTTTCATGGCTGGATTTGTATTGTGATTCTGCATTTGCTAACTGGACTGGTTTTTTCTCTATTTATATCTATTTTTTCTCTTCTTTTTTGACTTTGTAATATTTTAGGTTAGAGGCTCCCTTAAGCTATACTTTTTTTTATTTTTAACTTTTATTACATTTTGTCTGGGAAAAGAGGGGGAGAGTGAGAGTAAAGAAACTTGGCAACACTGCCAGCTAGAGGCTTGAAAATATCTTTGAGGAAGCTGAGAAAGAAAGCTCTGAAATTCTTTTTCAAGGACATTGCTACATGAAGAGATAGAGGGAAGAGCATGGAAGAACACCAGTTACTACTGGATTTTTATTAACAATAGAAAATTGGCTTTGAAGTTTGGAGAGAGCTATGACAAGAGCCTTGGATAATTAAATAAAGTGTGGTGTGTCTTTTTTTATTTTCTTAAGTTGAGTCACCCCCCAGCTGTACAGTACACTTACCAGCTGTACTGTTCATTTTTTCTTTTTAAAACCTTTATTTTTATAATATTTTCATCTTTGCTTTGTATTTTAAAGGGAAAGCCTCAAAATTTTCTTTTTTCTTTTCCTTTCTTTTTTGGGATTTTTTGTTTTTCGATATGCTTTTTTTATTATTTGAAAATTTTCAATTGGGTCAAGCTGTTGAAGAACCTGAAGAATTACTTTTATTTTTTTTAATTCTTTTTTACTTTTTGCTCTTTTTAAACTTTTTTTTATTCTTCTTCCTTTCTACCTAATTACTGATTGGATTAAGGTTAAGAAGAACCTGAAGAATTTTTTTTTCGCCTTTTCTTTTTATTATTATTGCGTTTTTCCCTCTACCATTCTTATTTTTCATTTTGGATTATAATTGGCTATTTCATAATTGGATTAGGGTTTACAAGAACCTGAAGATCCCAAATTGTTTAAAATGAGTAGGAAATTTATAGCTTCTGGCTCTTTAACTTCTACTTCTGCCTCCCCACCATCTGGAGGACAACGTTCAATTCAGACAATGTTAAAGCAAGACAAAATCAAGAAAGAGTGATTCTACAGATGATTATGCAAGGAATCCAAGACCTTACGATAAAATCAGATACCATTGAAAAGAGAATAGAAAATATTGAGCAAAGATCAGAGAAAACTTATGAAAAGGTGAAGAATATTCAACAAATGATGGTGAAGTATGATGAGAGATTCCAAAAAATTGAAGAAGATAAGCAAAGAGACAAGAAGATTGGAGATATTGATAGCAGATTAACAGTGGTTGAACAAGATAAAAGTGGAACACTGAAATGGGAGATGGACAGATCAGAATTTTATCTCAGATTTCAAAACATAGAGAAAGAAAAAGGACAAAATCTAGCTGAGATAATGATAGAAATATTGGCTGAAGCTTTGGAAATAACAGAAGAGAAGATGATGGATGGAGTAGATGAGGTATACTGAGTTTTTACAAGATATGCGATGAGAAATAACCTACCAAGAGAAGTTCATATCAGCTTTACAAAAAAAACCATAAAAAAAATTACAAGTGGTAAGAGAGAAAACATTGAAATACAAAGTCAAGGAGATTGTGGTTTTAAAGCAAATACCCAGAAAAGTGAGAGAGATGAGAAGACAATATCAATTTTTTACTAAAATGCTATTGAAAAAAGAGGTGAATTATAGATGGCTAATCCCAGAAGGGTTAATGTTTACATGTCAAGAACAGAGATATAGAATTGATTCAATCAAGAAAGCAGAATTATTCTATGCAGAATTTTTTGGAACGAGAGAGGAGGCAGAAAAAGAGATTTCACTAATTGAATTCCAAGACGACCAATTGGAGACTGAAAAAGAAGAAAGCGCAGTAGGTGGATCGGTGGAGACTAAAGAACAACATGAACCAAGATCTATGAGAGCTGCCAAACCTAATTATAAAGTATAATTATGGAAGAGAAAAAACTGATTACAATGAATATAAATGACTTAATTCAGCTGTTAAAAGAAGGAATATTTTTCACAGATTAGAGAAACTAAAATTTGATATAATTTGTCCACAAGAAGTACATATTAAAAAACAATATGAAGAATTGTTGATACAGCCAAAATTAGGGAAAATATTTACTTCTTTGACTCAATGTAAGAAAAGAGGAGTGGTTTTATATATTAAAGAGACCATTTCAGCAAAATTGATTTATACTGATGAAGACGGAAGAGTATTAATGGTGGAAATAATGGACAATAATACGAAAATACTCTGGATTGCAATTTACACTCCGAATGATAAAAAAGAAGAATTCTGCAAAAAATTACACATGAAAATAATTGAACTGGACTATGTCAATATAGTTATGATAGGAGATTTCAATGGAATTGTAGACAATAAACTGGACTACATAACAACAACAACAAAAACAAAAACAACAAAGCAAAATAGGAAGACTCTTCCCAAATCCTTTTTTAAAATGATAGATGAAATAAATTTAAAAGATATATGGAGAGAAAGAAATGTTAAAACCAAACAATACACTTTTTACTCAGATAGACATTTAACATGGTCCAGAATAGATATGATTTGGACTTCAACAGAATTAATATCTAATATTCAAGAAACAAATATTGAAACAAGTGCTTGGGCAGACCACAATCCAATGACAATTAAATGGAAAGGACAAAAAAGAAGATCGAGATTGACATTAAATAATACTATTCTAAAGGAGAAGGATTTTATGTAGCGGATGGAGAAAGAATTGGTTTTTTTCTTTAGAGAAAATAAAAAAGAAAATACTTCAATCCAGAACGTATGGGACACAATGAAGGCATATGCTAGAGGCTTGATATTAGACTACACAAGGAAAAGGAACATTAGGAAAAGGCAAGCCACGGAAGCTTTAGAAGATGAATATAAAAGAGTCGAAAAAGAACTACAGAAAATGCCACAGAAAAAAGACATTAAGCTAAAACTGGATACAATTAAACATAAAATGAGTTTAATAGAGAAAGAAGAATTAGCATAGAAAATTAGAAGTGCTAAACAGAATTATTTTGAGGATGCAAACAAACTAGGTAGATGGTTAGCATACAAATTGAGAAAGGAAAAAGAATCAAGGAAAATACTGCAGTTAACAGATGATCAAGTCAAGTTTGCCATGGCAATAAAGAGAAGAAGGAAATTATTTGAGACTTTTATGGGAAATTATATGAGCAAGAGAATATTGATGAGGAAAGAATTAAACAGTATTTACAGAATGCTAATCTACCTCAGATACCTAAAGAGACTGAAAAAATGTTAGAAAGCAATATAACCATGATGGAGTTAACTGAAGCACTAAAGAAACAAAATAATGGGAAAGCACCAGGCCCAGATGGACTTCCGGCAGAATTCTATAAAACATTGCAAGAATTGCTGAACCTTCTATTGCTAGAAGTCATGAATGAAGTTATGCTAAAGAAGAAGATACCTAAAACATGGTCAGAAGCTTACATTACACTTATTCCAAAAGAAGAGATCGATCCATTACAAATTAAGAATTATAGACCCATTTCTTTATTAAATGCAGATTATAAAATCTTTGCTTCATTATTGGCAGAGAGACTCAAAAAATATTTAAATAATTTCATTCACTCTTACCAAAATGGATTTCTGCCAAAGAGACAAATTAAAGATAATATGAGAGTAATATTGGACACTTTGGAATATTATGAGGCTCACCCCGAAAAGCAAATGGCTTTGATATTTTAGATGCACAAAAGGCATTTGATAATGTGAACTGGAGATTCATGTTATTATTATTGGAACAGATGGGCTTTGCCAGAAAATTTATTCAAGCAATACAAGCCATATATTATAAACAAACGGCAAAGGTAATGATAGAGGGAGAATTAACAGACTCTATCAATACAAGAAAAGGTACAAGACAAGGTTGCCCTCTATCACCTTTGCTATTCATATTAACTCTGGAAGTATTAAATAGAAACATTAGAGATGAAAAGAGTATAAAAAGAATGAAAATTAAAAAGGAAGAATTTAAATTGCAAGCTTTTGCAGATGACTTGACTTTTATTGTAGAAGACCCTCTAGAAACTGCACCAAAACTATTGGAAAAGATAGAGGCATATGGCAAGGTGGCTGGCTTGAAAATAAATAAAGACAAGACAAAGATTTTGACAAAGAATATGTTACAAGGACAAAAAGAAGAATTGGCAGATGTATTGAAAATTTAAGTCACAAATAAGATTAAGTACTTGGGGATACATTTGACAGCAAGATGTAGTACATTAAAAGAGAACAATTACATTAAACTTAAACAACAGATAGCACTAGACTTGTTGAAATGGGAAAACCTACAATTGTCACTAATAGGGAGAATTTCTATAATCAAAATGAATATTTTACAGAATTCTATACTTGTTTCAAACAATACCAATTAGGCTTGGAAAGGACTACTTTGAAGATTTAAACAAAATTGTGTTGAAATATATATGGCAAGGTAAGAAAGTGAGAATAAAGTTAAAAATCTTACAAGATGCTAGAATTAGAGGAGGATTTGGTCTGCCTAATTGGGAGTTGTACTACCAAGCTACAAACTTGACATGGGTTAAGGAATGGATAACATTAAGAAATACTAGATTGTTGAGATTAGAAGGACATGATCTGTTGTTGGGGTGACATGCCTTTTTATGGTATAAGGGAACTAAAACACAGGGTTATTTTAGAAGACATCATATATGGGAGTCTCTGTGTTTCAATTGGGAGAAGATTAAAAGACAATGTTATTTGAAAATTCCAGTCTGGTTTTCAACTATTGAAGCATTTTCTTATCCTATAACATATAAGAAGGAACAAACAGTTAGATATGGGGAAATTTTGAATGAAAAGGGTGAACTTAAATCGATGCAAAAACTAGAGGAATAAAGATGAATTGGTTTTCTTACGCGCAAATACATTCAAGGTATGAAAAAGACTTTAAAACAGAAGGTTTCTATAATAAATTGACTGATTTAGATTTAGATTTGGATTTAGACTGACTGATTTAGACCTGTCAAGATTTTGACAGGTACTGATGAAAAGGTGATTAAAAAATTGTATGGATATTTATTAGAAATTAAACTAGAAGAAGAACAAGTTAAGGAAACTATGATTGTTTGGGGGAAGAATTTTGGACATGGGATTGATCTAGAGAAATGGCAAAAATTGTGTCCTCAAAATTATACAATGACAATGATGATTATACAATGTCATTATACAATGACAATGTCAACAGCATTTAAAGAAAATTTGTATAAGATGTTTTACAGGTTGCACTTTCCCCCAACAAGAACACCAAGAATGTTCAAGAATAAATCCGAAAGATGTTGGAAATGTAATCAGATACCTGGCTCATATTACCATATGTGGTGGACTTGTGCGGATGCAAAAAAAAGCAAGTACTCATGTTCTTTGCTCTCAGGCTGAACTCCTGCTGCTGTTGTAATTCAAACAATAAATAATAACAGTAAAAATACCAGAAAGTAAATGGAAGTACACTTATTAAATCAACCACGATGTTATGTACTATACTATATGTTGTATTATACTATTCTTAAACAGGGTCTGTGCTCTGTATAAGCTTGTTCCTTCACTATAACAAATGTATTTATGATCCATCCTTTTGAATTACCTACTACTAAAAATCAATTGCAGTAATGCTACCCTTCATTTCTCTTCAACAAGGAGATAATACTGATGGTAGATAATGCTATTTTATATGGATTTTGACAAACCTGAAATAATTTAATGAGGCAATAAGACTACATTGTTGTGCAACCAGAACAAATAAGTCACCTTGAGGTATTGTTTTACTAAAAAGACTGAGCAAGGACTGCTAAGGCAATTCAGCTTGTCTTTCGACAGCTATGCCTCACTGTTTTCATTCTTAACTATTGGGAATTCTATAAGATGTCCCTATTACTTCTTAATGCTTCACAATGATCTATGGCTAGATGAATGATGAATGCCCTCATCAGGAACTGTATATACTATTCAGTCATTTTGAGAGGAGGAAAACAATGAAAAGGATACGAGCCCATCAATGGCTAAACTATGCAAGAGGACTATTATTAATATTTCCAGAAAATATGAATATTAGCCCTTATTGATTCCATTTCTTTACAACACTAGAAAAACAGAAACAATAGAGATGAAAATTATGTGTAAATTGATGGCTGTTTGCTAAAAATTGAATGCTGTCTCAGTATTTTCAAGAATCATCTGATGCTAAACTTAATTTAAAGATAAAGATAGTGGACATGAGCTTTTATGAACATAGCTAACATATGATTATCTTTTCTACTTTAAGACAAAAATACTTAGAAATATTGTTTGTCATGTCATTATATCATGTAAATGTTATATCTTTTTAAAAAGTATTTTGATGTAATAAAAGAGAAATTGAAATATGATCAATGAACACATGTAAAAATGAATACGTGTAAAATTGATACAGATAGAATAAGAGTACATTGATCATATTTTATTTCTTATCATATATGGTTTTTCTTTTTCTGATATTATTTTTAAAAATAATTAAAATTATTTTAAAAAATTCTTGTCACATGCAGATTTCTCTTTGGTCATAATTTTACATATTAGAGTGGGATAATGGCCTAAACCATATTCACATAATACTTTCCTATGGCAAACTTAGTCCATATAAGATAGTGAACAGTCAAGTTGTCCTGGAGCTACCTCCATATGTATAGAGAAAGTGACTGCAGCAGAGAGTTTTCATATACGAACATGTCTATCTGAGCTGAATAAAAAAAGCTATTCAATTGTTATAACAATTGATATATTCAATGCTACCATGCACACAGTATTTGTTAACAGCAAGTGAAAAGATCAACAGGCAATGCTACTTTTTATCATCATCTGGATTGTGCATGTCTCTACCAGTCTATAGCTTTATGTTACAAAAGCAATAAATTTTCAAATGTTCATACTGAGAATAGAGATACCTCTAGCAGCCTTTAAATTATATATTCTGTGTAGAGGATAAAAGTATTTAAACTCTAGCTTTATCTCTTGGCTTTTTAACTTTAAAGATACAGTACCTTTAGAAGGATAAAGATTTCTGCAAATCAAGACTTCATTCCTGTTGTCTACATGGAATCAGTCACTAGTTCTTCATGGAGAGGGGGCTAATTACCTAGAGGCAATAATTTGGGCATATATTGGGGATCATGGAGAAATTTGTAATTGCTTGATGAGTTGTAGGTCCACTTTGGGATTTTCACTATCAATACACTTGTGCAAAACAACAGAGCTGGGGTTTTGTATGGAGGTAATGACTATTTGTGAATAGAAAAGAGGATAACTAGTTCTTCTAATACTACATTTTGTTAAAAAAAATATGTCAGCTGCCATTTTTATAATAAACAGCACATAACTTGCCATCTCCAAAGTAACTCTTTTTGAGTTTGCTACAACTGACTCATAGGACAGTGTATACAGAACTGAATATTACAAATTAAATTAAATACAATATTTAATTAATTATTACAAATAAAATTAATCCCACTACCCCTAAATTAGACTATAATTTACAAAAAGTTAATTTCTGTTTATGGTTTACAGGTAAGTATGTTACTCAATCTAAGTTACTCCATCTACTCAATTTTTTACAGATAAAATTGTAATTTATGGTTTAGCATGAAGCTATATCTCTGAAACTCTGATTTTATAAAGCTTCCCCCCTCCCCCCAGTCACATCAGAAAGAGTCTCTGTAGGAAAAGAATCACAACACTACAGCTGTGCTCTGAAATTCTATTGTAAGAGGCTATGCTATTCATCACATGCTGTTTGCTTTTATCTTTTCTAATTATTTAGGTGTCCCTGAATAAAATCTATAGGCTAAATGCAGTTGGTCTCAAGGCTCCTTTTTACTAATTACGTGAGATGAATCAAAATTTCAGATCCCAAACATTTATGACTTTAGCTAGCAGTCTTAGAACTGGGATGGAATGGAGGATTAGAATAATTTTGGTTTGAAGACATCATCACTGAAGTAAAGAGTCAATACAATATGAATCCCATGAAACTTACAGATCACTACTGCATTCTGTAACACTACAGTGGTATTTTTACATTGTTTTAAGATAGTGCCCAGAATTGTACATAGTATTTTAAAAATACACTTCAAATATTTATTACAAATACAACTATACCATAAAATGGATCAATATTATACATTTAGTGTCCTTCCACTAGCCAGAAAATATGTATCTTACAATTTATTTTTAGGTATTTTAATATTTAATAGCTATGAATAATGTTGTTTTGTTTCAACTAATGTTGTTCTTTCCATTTATAGCAATGTCCACATAAAATAGAAAAAAAATTTTCAACATGAGAAATATTATTTGTTACCTATAAACAGGGAGGCTTTAGGTTTAGCTCCCAGTGCATAATGTGGAAAATATTCCTGGATTTGCAACTCCTGCTCAAAGATAGCCATGGGTAGAATGGCTTTTGAGCAACTTTTGGTTGTGCAACAATTTCACCTGACTAAAAAATAATAATAACCCAACCCAATATGATGGTCAGCCTGGGAATAAGAATCATCTCTACCCATCAGCCACCCCTAATGTAGCAGGTTCCTGTTAGGGCCCAACTCAAGCAACAAAGCTAAGTTTTTAGGCTATTCTAGAAGGCCAAGATTGTGGTGGCAGATCTTATCTTTGTGCAAGAATATTCCAGAAAGCAGGGGCCACAGTAGAAAAGTCTCTTCTCCTGGACACTGCTTACCAAATTTTTTTGGCTGATGGGATCCAAAATATGCCCTTTCCACTCGAATGAGTGGTGTGGGTTAATTCCATTGGGGCAAGGTGGTTCCTCAGGTATACTTAAATCCATGCAATAAAGCAGGGATGTCAAATTCACGTCACACAAGCCAGATGTGTCACATGCTGGCCCTGCCTCCTCCTGGTTTAGCAAAGGAGAAAAAAGTCCTGATACATCACGTGACAATGCCACAACGATGCAAGTTTGAACCCTGCAATAAAGGCTTATAGGACCAAATGTTTCAAAACACTAATAAAGATGGTTTTGCGAAGAGAAACTGTAGTTAACACCACTTAAAAGACACTGTTTGCATACTTCCTTTTCTAATCATAAATTTATGAAACTGGTTGTTATCTGCTTTCAGCTATTACAAACCTGAAATCAACCAATTTTATCCTTAGCAAAATGAAGATTTAACTACAAGTTTAGTGGATAGCAAGTCAGGCAGCACATAAATTTAAAAGATAGATAGATGATAGATAGATAGATGATAGATAGATAGATAGATAGATAGATAGATAGATAGATAGATAGATAGATA
>BLBF01000026.1:2771438-2787829 GCA_015471245.1 Laticauda colubrina | reverse complement strand
ATAGATAGATAGATAGATAGATAGATAGATAGATAGATAGATAGATACATGATATTCAGCAGGTTATGATCAGTTCTAGAGAACCGATAGTGGAAATTTTGAATAGTTTGGAGAACCAGCAAATTCCACCTTTGACTGGAGATTTTACAGTATTCTTCCCCTGCCATGCCCACCAAGTCACGCCCACAGAACCAGTAGTAAAAAAAAATTGAATCCCACCACTGGAGATGATAGTTAGCTAGCTAGCTAGCTAGCTAGCTAGCTAGATAACTAGAAAGATGATAGATTGCTAACTGGATAGATGATAGATAGCTAGATCGACAGACATAGAGACATTAAAGGAGACAAACACATACATTCAATTTATAATCACAAGAAAAATATTGAATATTGAAATACACTTTTGAAAAAGTTTAAAGTCAAAAGTTATATTTGCAATATCAATAGCAGCATTTATGGTAGTCTTGTTCATAATTGTAATGATAAAGGTAGCAAGTCACTTCTTTATATATTTCTTTTCTTTATCTTATTTTTTCTTTTCTTTTTGTAGGTGGTCCCTGAGGCCAGGTGGCGCAGAGTGAGTGCCACCTTGAGCCCAGGTTCCAGGCTGGGCCGGAAGTTGGTGTTTGCCTTGGTCAACCTGGGTGTCAGCCGCTGCACAACTTCGTCAAACATGGCTGGAGGCATCCTCATGAAGTTCTGGAATGCCCGAGTGTCTTCGTTCCTGAGCTCCACCATCAGCTTGTTGTACAGTCTGTACTCTGCTCTTGTCCCGATCCATTTTCACAGAGCCTGTAGATGGCTTCGTACTGTTGCAGAAGGATGGTGGCTGCCAAAAGGACTGTGTTACGATCCACAGTGGACATGACTGGATGCTGTGGAAGAGGAAGAGTCAGATGAAGGCTGCAGAGGTCTACACAGGTGGGCTGCTGGTCTGAAAGTGAGATGCAGATGAGTTGCTCCCCCTTTTTATAGGCAGTATAGGTGTCCCTTTGCATCCTCTAGGCATCCTCTAGGCATCCTCTAGACATCCTTAATATCCGAGATAGGTCCCCTCTGCGAACGTTTTTTCCACTTTAAACGCTTTGTTTCCATGCTGCATCCATTCTGCATCCGTTCTGCATCTGTTCCGCATCTGTTCCGCTTCCTCCCTGCGTCCGGGCGGATGCGAGTTTCGCGAATGCGCAGCGGATGCCAAGCGGATATAGCGGATGCGTAACGGATGCATAATGGACGCATAGCGGATACTAAACGGATGCAGAACGGGCGAACTGGATACATTTTCTGCGCAGCCCAAAACTTTCGGAGTGGATGAAACGTCAGTAAATGGATGCTGGACGGATAGAGAGGAATCAAAATGGAGGCAGTGAGTACATAGCATTTTCGAACGGATGGCAAGGTTTTTGTCCGTTTTACATCCTCTTTGCATCCGTTGGTTCAGTGTGACATGGGCTTTAACTGCAGTGATTCACTTAACAACTGTGGCAAGAAATGGCTCACTTAGCAACATAAAATTTTGACTCATTTGTGGTCATAAGTTGAGAATCACCTGTAAGCAAAATCTCCCTTCTAATTTTGTAAATGAAAAGTTGCATCTATATATGAACATAACATGTGTAAACATTGCTCATTGCCTTTTTTTTTTCTACATTTGTATGTGTGTATTTGTCTCCAAGCTAATAATAATATATGCTCAAATGTATTTCCAATGTTCTAATGCTATATAAAAATTCTTATAGTGGGAGAAGGCGGAGCCTCGTCTCGGTGCTACAGCTGCGATCTCGGGGCTCTGAGATCGCAGCTGATATTTTCACCCCTGGTCGGTCCTAACGGACCTAAACCATCCCGTAGAGACAGGGATTGTGAAGGGCACAGTCCCAGGATCCCAGAGATATCGCAAAATCTCTGGTTTGATCCGGGAGAAGCCCTTTTGCTGGCGGTGGAAAGGCAGCCTCCAAAGCTGCTGAAGTCGGGACAGCTCCGAAAAGAAAGAGGCTGGAGAGAGGGTGTGTCGGCTGGGTGAGAAACTTCCTTTTGTATTGCAAATTGGCTGAGACCTGAAAGGATATCCTGAACAAAGAAGAAACCTTTATTTTTCTTTGACTGGAATCTCCTTGAGCGGCGTTTTTTAAAGTGATGTCAAATTGAGGCTTGGATTCTTTCCTTACTATTTTTTTCTCTGAGGAATTTAATGTGATTTTGTAGCTAATCAGATTGAATTTTTTCTTATATATATTTTTATGCTTTTGATTTTTTAATTTTCTTAAGGATAGAGGCCCCCTTTGTTTTTTTTTTCCCCTCTGAGTTTTGTATACATTACTTTTCTTTCTGGCTGAGGGGGGAAAAAAGTATTAAGAGACTGTGCAACACTGCCAACTAGAGGCTTGAAAATATTTTATTTGAACTGGGGAGAAATGTATAAACACTCCTTCTCAAGGACATTTTAATGTGATAAGATGGAGGGAGAGCACAGAAAAATATTATTACAGGTGTTTTCCTGGACTCTTATCAATGTTTCAACACTTGAGGCTTGGCTTTGAAGCTGCTGGAGAAGAGAGTCATAATAAGAGCCTTGGATAAATAAACAAAGTGCAGTGTGCAGTCCATATATATATATATATATATATATATATATATATATTTGTGAAATCTCTACTCGCCAGCCTTTTTGTATATTTCAATTCTAGTAATATTTTTATTTTTTTTATTTATTTTATCCTTTTTCTTCTTTGGCTTTGGGCCATTTTTATTATTGGATTTTTCCATTTTGGATCATAATTGGCTACTCTATCAGATGGACTGAAGGTTTAAAAGAATTTGAAGTTTTTTGAAGCATTAAAGTGGAAAAAAGGGGGAAAAAAAAGAAGAAAGTGTGAAATGAAATAGACTGTGTGTATTTGGATTGTTTGGTGACTTTGGGACTTCTGGAAACTCTTATCTGAATGATTAAAATCATTTGGATTTTACAATGGCATTACTTATGGATGAACTGAAAATGGAATTTATAAAATATAAACAAGAGAAACAAGAAGGGAAGGATTCTTTTGGCTCTATTTTTAATTTTTTAGAAATGGCAATTTCTACATATGAGAAACTACAAGAACAAGAAGATTGGGATGAAGAAGAAACCATCCTTAATGAACAAGCAACTTTATTTGGGGAAGAAAGGGGAAAGGGGAGAAAGAGAATGGAGAATTTAAGACTTAAAAAAACAACCAAAAAAGGGAAAAACAAGGTGAAAAGTGGACACAATATCAGAAAGCAACAGAAAAGAGGAATACACAAGAGGGTGGATATTAAGAGACAAGGGGGTAAAAAGGGTAGAGTGGAGAAGCAAGGGAGGAAAGAAGGGAAGAGAAGTTACAAAGGTTTGAAACAAGATGTAAAGAAACAGAATTTATTTAGAGATAATGGGTAAACATATAACTGAAAAAGAGATTCTGCAAAGATACATAAGATTGTGTTGTTGTATTTGTATTTGAAATAATGTTAGAAAATTGGAATAATATATGATTATAAAATGGGACAAAATATTTAACGTAATTTAGCGAAATTTTTTCTTTTTAAATAAAAATAAATGAAATCAAATATGAGAGAATTGAATTAAAGAAAAATGGGAATATTGTTATTGTTTAATATTTTAAAATATAAGTGAAATAGGGGGAAGTAATTAAGTAAAATCTATAAGTGTTCCCATAGAAGCATGATACTTATTTAGAAAGGATTGTGTAAAATGTTTAAGACTTAAATGAATATTAATATGAATGATATAACTTTAATTGCTATGGATTGTTGTTTTAATTATATTATATTTTTTAAATATAGTTTCAAAATATTGAGTTTATCTTTAGAATGTACTACGCAGAATCCGAATGAAAATTATGTGTCATGTTAAGCTTTAAAACTAGGGGAGGGATAAGTATGACAAGGTATTATACTCCAATCAGTCATTACAGAAGAAACTTTGTGTTAATGAGAAAAGATAAATAGCTAGCTGAAATAGAACAGACAAAGGATATAAGTATAATGATTTAAACTGAGATGAAATAAATATAATAGAATTAAGAGAGTGAAAAGAGAGGAGAAGCTATACAGAAAATGCAAAATAATAAATAAGAAATGGAATGTTATTTAAAAGTAAGCATGAACTTGAATTTATCTCTGTACAAAAAGATGTAACTCGGGATCAAACTGCCGTCCAAAAAGATATTTTATGTTTTTTATGTTTTGTGTTTGTTTGTACATGTTTGTTTGTTAAAAATTAATAAAATTCTTAAAAAAAAAAAATTCTTATAGTCACTGATTGACCAGATGCAAAGTTATCTTCCCTAATTTTGCTTTTTAAAAAAATCATATTTAGAATATTTAGATGTAAGAAAAATTAGTTAATAATGGGAGAATCCTATTGTACTCAGTAGGATTTCAAGATAAATATAGATAGAATTATGTCTGAAATCTTTTATTGTTCAGAGCTTGGTAAATTTTAAAGCCAAAGGGAAAAAAAACATATATGTATATATATATAAATCTATATACCACACCTGTCCGCGGGTTCTCCACCGTGGCACGCTCCACAGAAACCTGCCTGGAGACAGGGACTGACTCTCGGCTGGAAGAGGACTGGCTCTCAGCAGGCTGCCGGAAAAGAGAGGGTCATGAGAGGGGCTGCTGGTGCTCCTCAGTGGCGGACCTCACCCTCCAGGAAGCTGCACCTGGCCATGACGTAGGTCTCTCTGTCTGTCAGCTTCACATTGGCCTGGCCAGATTTCTTCAGGTGCAGCTTCCCGTACCAGGTGTGCATGTGCTTCCACCAGCTGAGGAGCACCTCTGAAGTGTAACCCATACTCTCTGCCCTCTCTCTCCAAGCAGCTTGCTTCCGCTTGGTGTCCCTGTACAGCCAGTGTCCCTTCCACCACAGGTAGTAGGGGCTGCTCCTCCACACCAGCAGCAGCACCAGCAGCACCAGCAGAATCATCATCATCATCATCATCATTCTCACCAGCAGGATCATAATCAGCAGCAGCAGCAGCAGCAGCAGGATCAGCAGCAGCGGCAGCAGCGGCAGCAGCGGCAGCAGGATCAGCAGCAGCAGCAGCAGGACCAGCAGGAGCAGGATCAGCAGCAGTAGAGTAAGCACCAGCAGGGCCAGCAAGTCCAGGAGCACGAACAGGACCAGGATCACGAGCAGGATGAGCAGGATGAGCAAGACCAGGAGCACGAGCAGGACGAGCAAGTCCAGGAGCATGAGCAGGTCGAGCAGGACCAGCAGGACCAGGAGCAACTTCAACAGAGTAAGCACCAGCAGAAGCCCCAGCACCAGCAGAAGCACCATCGCCAGGAGCAGCTTCAGCAGAAGCCCCAGCAGAAGTAGAGTCAGGGGCAGGGGGGGGAGGTTGGCCCTGTCCCTCTTGCCAGGGATGGCGGCAGGTTGCTGAGGCTTTCACTTCCTCCCCATGGTTGTGGTGTTGCTGGCTGGCAGGGAGGCTGGCAGGCACCAAGGCTGGCAGGAAGGCTGGCAGGAAGGCTGGCAGAAAGCCTGGCAGGAAGGCAGGCAGGCAGGCAGGCAGGCACCAACGCTGGCTGGAAGGCAGGCTGGGAGGGCAGGCAAGGAACTCGAAGTGTCCAGCAGCAGGTCTTTCCTCAGAATGCTGGCCACGTGCAAGCTGCTTCCCTTTATATCCGGGAGGTTTACGTAATGCTTCCCCCCCCACATGCGCAATTAATGCTCGGCATCCGTTCCGCTTCCGCTGTGCATCCGTTAGGCTTCTGCTGTGCATCCGCTTTATCCACTGTGCATCCGTTAGGCTTCTGCTGTGCATCCGCTTTATCCACTGTGCATCCGCTGTGCATCTGCTTCATCCGTTCGGCGTCCGTTCTGCATCCGCTGTATCTGTTCTGTGTCCACTTCGCTGAGGCCCCCCGGAAGCCCTGTGGTTGCACCATCCGCTCCCATCCGCTTCCATCCACTGAGCTTCCGTTCCGCATCCGCTTTGCATCCGCCCTGCGTCCTCTCCGTGTCCGTGTTATCCGCTCCGGTTATGCAAATTTTTGCCCCTTTTAAGAGCAGATAACAACGGATGGAACATTTTGCTCATCCGCTGTGTCCTTTTTGCATCCGTTGGCCAGTGTGACATGGGCGTAAGTTAGTAACACATTTGCTATGCTAATCTGGCTTTTCTATTGATCTTGCTTGTCAGAAAGTTACAAAAGATGATTTCATGGTCCCTGTCATAAATATGAGATAATTGTCAAGCATCTGAATCAGTCGTGGGATTCAAATAATTTAACAACCATTCTCTGTCCTAATGACTGGGTGGTCATGGCTGGGTGTTCATTGACTGGGTGGTCGTGGCCAACTTGCTTGGTCTCATCTTTAGGAAATTAGTCCAACTCACAATAAAATAGCAGAATAAAATAGCATTGTTCCAATATTTAGAATAGAATAACTGAGTTGGAAAGGACCTTGGAGGTCTTCTAGACCAACCCCCTGCTTAGGCAGGAAACCCTACACCACTTCAAACAAATGATTATCCAATCTCTTCTTAAATTACAACTTCTTAAATTTACAACTTCTGAAAGCAAGTTCTACTGATTAATTGTTCTATCACGAAATTTGAGGGACTCCTACAAAAATGAGGGAACCAATCTGTTTTCCAAAGCATGAAAAGACCCAAGAAACAATGGATAGAAACTAATCAAAGAGAGAAGCGACCTAGGACTAAGGAGAAATTTCCGAAGGATGAGACTATCAACCAATGGAATAACTTGCTTTCAGAAGTTGTGGGTGGTCCATCACTAAAGGCTTTCAAAAAGAGTGAAGGAAGTACACCCCAAAAGGATAGTGCCAGGAACCACTAAAACAATGCAGAAAACTTAAGACAACCATTCCCCTTAAAAAAAAGTCAACCCCAAACACAAACACAGCAAACACAGCAGCTGACAGGGAAACTAAGAGTAGCCGCTCAAGCTAATTGAAAGCCTGGGCATGCTGCCAAAAGCCATTAACCCTTCCAATTCTATTATTTTATGTTCTCTATGTTCTAAAAGCATTACAGTTGCCTGGATCTCTCATGCAATAAATTCATAGCCTGTATAATCAAACTTCATCATTTTCTCCTCCTGTATCTTTTCCTCCAGGAAGAAACAAAAAGTAGCCAATGCTGCAGCAGCTATAAAAGGTCTTGGGGAACTCCAGTGAGTATCAGCTGATCACAGAAATGTTACTTAATACTCTTTATAATGAAAATATTTGTAACCTTGTCATTCTTCCTGAAGGGAAGAGGTTAATCCCATCCCTAGATGGGTGATTGATGGGTTTCCTGCCCTAATCCTGCCAGTTTCAGTCTTTTATTGACTTGATTCAGTGTGTATTGGCTGCATTCCAGCTGCAACTGTTAAGTGGTTCTTGGCTGTCTGTCCAGAGCTATTAACTGAAGGGAGAGGGGGGGAATAAACCTCTCTTGCACTTTATTTTTAGCCGTTTCTCCAAACTGCATAAGCAATTAACTAACTGTTCAGGTAAACTGCTGAGAACTGGCTGAATCTCACCTGTGATCTGAATTTTGACCATGTGATCATGGAGATGCAGCAATCATAAGTGTGAAAACTGGTCATAAGTCACTTTTTTAGTGGCATTGTAACTTTGAACCATCTCTAAATGAACTGTTCTAAGTTGAGAATTACCTCTATATGCACAAAGAATATATCTTGTACAAAACTAGTTTAAGGACATTATTAAATGCTATAAACATTATTTTACAGCAAATAAATAGAGAAATAAAATTCATTTCTTACAAGCCCTAAGGTTGCACCAGCAGAATGGGGAAAACAGAAAATTCATTAACTAAATAATGTAAATGGTGTGAAAGAAATGACATAAAAAGGCTTGGATATTTAATGAGGTACATCATGAAAACGTTACAAATTGTGAGACATAGCAGAAGAGAAAAAATGTTGTGAAGAAAGAAATTGAACTCTGAAGTGTCAATTCACATTACTGCAGAGTATAGTTACTACATATGTCCAAGTAGAGATTCTGCTTCATTAATGTTGGCATGTGCAAACAAAGTGGAAATTTTTTTGTCCTCCTTATGACAAGCAACAAGCTTCCCAATGTAGTTAGGCAATCTCACTGAATAGATACAAACCAAACGTAACAATGGAAGTTTCACTGGGTACAACACTTTAACAGATTATTCAGAGCACGAATGCTATCCAGGAATAGAAGGTGATGATATATTTCATGCCTAAATAATTTTTACACTTGAAGTATGTTAGGCAAAGAGTAAGGAAGAGGGACAGAACTACAAGGGGCAATTAATTTTTCCCTCTTGGACCTTCCAATTACAATCTTTCATCTGGCAATTATATATATATTTTAAAAAAACTTCAATTTACAGCAAATGAGGTTTGATCAAAGCTTAATTGCTGTGCAAGAAGATAATTATAAGGGATATCTCAATATGGGGGAAGGGAGGCGTATTTCTTCACATCCCCATCAGAGATCTATTGAAAGATCTTCCCACATATCTGAAGCCAGCAGGCTTTCTAAACACTTCTATTCACTTCAGTGCAAAATGTTTAAAAACTTAATTACCATGATGGAGAGAGGAAACATTTTGTAGGCCTCTTATGGAAGTCAGAAGTTTCAAGCATACCACCTTTAAAAATTTGTGCTAAGCAGTACTTGAGTTACATGGCTGCAATACATATATTTTGAAAGGAAATGGGTTAATTTTTTTCCTGATTATCAAAATCCCAAGGGGAATTTCCATCTGAGAATACTGTTTAACAAATGAGGGAAGCATCAAGTTGTGGGTGCTAGAAATATCATGAGCTAGTATTAATTTTATTGTAAATTCTAGACATGATAACTGCAGTCCCACTAGTCATTTCTATCCATTTCTGTCTGTCATGTTCTCAATTCATGCTCATGAATTGAAACAGGTGGTTTCATCTGTATACATAGGACAATCGCTAGGTATGATTCCAACTTCAATAAAGTTGAAGTCTAAATATACTGACACATGCTAACACTGGGCACTTTTAGTGAGATCCATTTTGACAATCCAAGAAATATATGTCCACATAGATATTTACAACTACGATAATGGAATTAATTTCCCCATTGAATTTTATTTTGTCACAATGTGGTATAATCCTTAAAAATTGTCAATCTTTGAACAGTTTGTCAGCCTTCAAAGACTGCTGCTACCTGAATTATGACAGAGAGAGAGGAAGAAGCAATTTTTGTGCTCTTTTCACTTTATTCCCATCTCATAGTTTAAAGCTTTGATAAATTGCAAATACAAGAAAAATGCATTTAGACCAGGGGTCAGCAACTCATAGCTCTGGAGCTGCATGTGGCTCTTTCATCCCTCTGCTGTTGCACCCTGTCTTTCAAAATATGCATCACAACTGTCAATGTATGACACCCATCAGCACATGATTTATTGAACTTTTCAATCCCAGTAGGCTAACTATGGATGAATCCAAGAAAAATTTCAGAAAAAAACAGTATCTTTAATTCAACTATATATGCTAGTTTGTGGCTACTGAGGAAATAGTCAGGCATGAGAAGGATTTTGTGGCTCCCAGTGTTTTATTTTCTATGAGAAATAGGTCCAAATGGGTCTATGGGTGTTTAAGGTTGCCGACCCCTAATTTAGACAGTAATTAAAACCTTATATATAGAAAATAGTTAATAAAAGGGAGTCCATATTAAGCAGACTTAATTCTTTCTGACTAGTTTAATTAGGCTAAATCTCATTTGACTAAATGTTTTTTTTTTCTGTATTATTGCTGACAGTCTGGTTTCATCAAATATTCCCACTATAAACAAAAGAAAATTGTATGTAAACAGGTCATTTTCATAGTCAATATACACAGTAAAGTACTTTGAATGAAATGGAATTAAGATGGCACACTAATTAGACAAGCTGTAATTATTAAATTTAACTGTGCAACTATAAATTGTTTTTGTCTAAGTAAGGATTTAGAACTTCTTCTTTACCTTCTTTTTTAACACTTTGGGTGTCAGGAGAGATACAATGTTCTGGCTTTTCTGGCAGCCTTTAACATTGTTAATTGATGTTGTTATAGTACATCTTTGATGTTGTCTCTCATCTTCATTTGTGTCTGCCTCATGTTTTTTGACCTTCTCCTCTTTTTGTACATGCTTTGTATGGCCTGAAAGCTCATGGCATTCTGTCCAGGTGAGCAAGCTACTTAATTTGCTATTTTTGTATGTAATTTAAGATTGGTTCTATTTCAATTCTTTCTCATTTTTTGTTTTATCTCTTCTGGTCACTTTAGCAGCTTCCTCAAATATCTCATTTCTGTGGTGACTAACTTTTGCTTATGTTCTCTTAAAAATGTCCATGCTTGGCACTGGTAAAGGCCCGTTCCCACTGCACTTACAGATTCAAAGAGGATGTAAAATGTTAAAAAAAGCTTGCCATCCATTGGAAACTGCTATGCATCCATTGTGTACTCATTGCATACGTGTTTGATATGCTCTATCCGTCGAGCATCTGTCCATCGATTTCATCTGTGCAACAAGTTTTGAGCTGCACAAAACTTTGTGAACGGATGAACTTTCCACCGTGTACAATGTAAATCCATGACATACAAGCAACAAACGTTCTATGTCCGTTTATGATCCGTTAAACATCTGCTGAATCCTCTCGACATCCTCTGGGCATCATCACAACTCACATCCCCTGCAGCTGAAAACGGAAAGAGGGAGGAAAGAAAAGGTACATGGAACGTCTACACAGCGTTAGTAGCACAGAAATAGAAAGGATGCACAGTGAACGGTTTGCATCCGATATACATTCGTGCGGCATCCGCTTTCTTTCCTTTAGGCGTATGTGATGCATCCGCTTCATCCGCTATGCGGCCGCTTCGAAATTCTCCCCCAGAACCCCTTTGGAGGTGTCATCCACTTCCATCTGCTAGGCTTCCTATGAACATCTGTTTAGCATCCCCGCTACATACTACCCACATCCGTTCTTTTCCGTTCTTTTCTGTTCTGTTTATGCAAATTTTCGCCACTTTTTGGAGTGGATGACAATGGATGGAGCCAACCCCGAAATTTTGCTCATCCGCTGTGTCCTTTATGCATACGTTTGCATCCGTCGGCCAGTGGGACCGGGTCTTAACATAGAGTGGGGATGAAAATGCTTTGGATGAGTTGTTTATTTGTGCTGATTGGTACTGCCTAATGTTGTAAGAATGGAGCAAGCTGTCCTAATACTTAAATTATAAACTCTTTTCTTCTAAGTAAGAGTTTAGAACAAAACTGTAATATTTTACAGAATCTGTAAAGGAGGAGGAACTTAGAGGAACTTGCTTTCTTTCCCCTACAAAAATCAGATTTCATGGACTATATTTCCAATTTAGATTCAACTGAGGGTCATATTCATAGCCATCTGCTCCTAACAATGATGTATTTTGTAATACATAATCTCTGCCTTATAATACTAGTGCTGAAATGTTGCTTTCAATATCATAAAGAATAGGGTTTGCATTACACATTTAAAGTAAATGCTTCATCACTTACCATTCTCTTTCCTAATGCCTATTTCCTAATGCCCTCTTGAGTTCAGATATGAAGAAACTCTTCTTTCCAGTGCCATCAATTATTCCTTTCCTCTTTCCAATATCTACAAAGCTGAAGATGTAGAAAAATATGTTCCTACTTACTATACTAAATAAGATAATAAATAATCCATATGGTCCACAATATTTGAAGTACAGATTCTAGCTATCATAGTCAAAAGTAACACAATTTTTACTATTTTTTACTTTCAGCACTGGCTTCCATGTGAGGATTTATGCTGAATTAGATGTTTCTGCAAGCAACTCTGTGAGTGGCAATCAGAGGCCAGAAATGAGATTCAAGTGAGAAAAATCTCTGTATAACAGGGCTGTAAAATTTGCAGCCTGGAGACTGGATACCATGCCCAGTTTAGCAATGGGAGGAAAAGTCATGAGACATCATGTGATGATGCCATGATGTAACAAGTTTGACACCCATGATTTAGAGGAAGGAGAGATTCAAAGATTTCCCACTTACACTATGATGGCATTCCTCATAAGATCATCACAGGATATGAATTCAGCAGCTTGGGAGCCAAATGAATATCCTAAACCATTGTGCAATCATTATGGATACTTTTGCAATTAAGAAAAGGGGAGGGGAATCCTGTTTTAAATGATTTAGTTTAAAAGCAAAAGACTAAAAAGATTTTGATTCAAGAAAGTTCTAAACGGATGAAGAACACTTTAAGAAACAAGTAGAATTTGGTTTTTGGGTAGTATAATGATAGAGGGGCCTTTTAAAATTGTAAAATTAACAGATTTTAACAGATTAACAGTTTGGAAAACTTTTGCAAAAAAGCTTGTTGTTTATTATTAAGGAAAGTAGATAATTGGTGGATTTTACAAATTAAAACTAAGGATAATATGAAATAGATTGTGTGACTATAATTACAGGGCTAAAGTGTTAAAATAAATAAAAGCAAAAAATAAAAAGGAGACATTTTGCCTTTTACTTTCACCCTAAAAACTGACCCGTTTTCACTTTCTCATAATAGCAACTGTAAGAAAAGAGACTGGAGGAGAGGCTCATTAGAACAACTTACTGATAAGTGCATTTCATCACATTTATTGAAGAAAATATTTGAGGAATTACATCAAGAAACTGATGAAACAGTTGCCGGTAGTTTGCTGGTAGTTTTCTTTTAAAAAGAAAATGGAATACGGATTTGCAGGAATAAAAAAGGATGTTGAAGAATTTTCACTTTCCAAATGGAAAAGTCAACCAAACCATTGTTTTAACTTTTCAGTTATAATACTTGCAAAATTATCCATCACATAATGTTCAGAGAAAAAAAATAAAATTTCCATGAGAATTTATGCAAAAATTAAAATAATGAAGATTGAAGCAGAAAAAAATCAAGGAAAACCAAAGCTCCAACTTTTCCAACATCTTAGCAATTAATATTCTTCAAAATCCTTCAGAATCAAACTTGATAAAAAAAAATTAGGAGTTTATTCCATTATGAATGTTCATAATGAGACAGTTTGAAAATTAAATATGTTCTACTGTTTTGATACAATTGCATTCTGTTTAAGATTGAGATTTATTATAGAGGTTTGCAAAAGAATAAAACCATAATTAATTTATCAAAGAAATTCCTCCCTTGATTTTTGTTCATTTTCTCTTTCCTCAGCACATTTGGGTTTTTCTCCTTCTGATTATTTTCATCCACAAATTATAAAACAATACACTCTCAACTCTACTGGGGAAAAACACATTGGATAAAACAATACAGTCTATGAAGATGCCATAGTCTGTTATCTTTGTACTGCAGAATAAAAGACAAATTGGAGGAAAGAATGCTGTGCAACTCTTTTTATTGCTTTTATGATAATCAGAAGAGGTTCTTATTTGTTTTGATTGCATGGTACAGGTTCATTGTCCGGCAACAAATTATTGATTTAGCTGAAAGCCAGTAGTTGCTTGATTTAATACTTACAGGTGTTTCCTTCTGATAGTTTTCATTTGCAATTTAAATTGAAGTTACAAAGCTTAAATGACTAATCTCCAACTACTAAACATATTCCTTTGGGAAGCTATATCAATCTAATGTCAAGTATCTGTTAGATAAATATATTAGAATTTAAATTGTGAGGGAGAGTTTGCAAAGTAGAGAGATAATTACCAAGTTTTGATTAAGGAACAAGGAGTTTGTGCAGGACAAAAAAGCAGACTATATATAAATTAAGAATGGTATAATCTAAAGATACATGGGATACTCTTAATATCCTTATATTAGGAATACGTTACTTATTTATTTATAAATTTTATTGGCCACCCATCTTACCATAAGGTAACTCTGGATAGCTTATAGTCAAAGATACACACATATCTTTAACTTATATGTAGTCTGCTTTTTTTCTGCACAAACTCCTTGTTTCTTAATAAAAACTTGGAAATTATCTCCCCACTTTGCAACCTCCCCTTCACAATATAAATTCCAATATACGTATGTATATATACCAATATATGTATACATGTATATGTGTATGTACATATCATACACATCTACATAGCATCCACATCTACATTTACATCACACACACACATACAAATAAACTAAAAGCAAGATTTAAAAATCAAGGACATGTGGAGAGAGACAGAATGGGAGAAGTAGGATATGTTGTTATTCAATTAACCAGCTCCATTGTGCTGTTTCCATATTGGGATGTCAGGCCAACTGACAAAGCCAGATGTTTAAGCCCTTATGAAAGGGTTGCAGCCATTGGGGGAGCAAGATGTTCTGGAGATTAGGAGCAACAGCTGAAAAGGCTCTTCTCCTGAACCCCACTGGTGAAATAATCAAGGTGATGTGACCCACAGCATGCCTCTTCTTCTGGTACAAGTGGCCCGGCCAATCCCAATGGAATGAGTTAAAGCATCACGATATCTGAATAACATCATGATGGTATTATAGTTATATTGGGTGATTTTCCTAAGACTTTATATGGATAACTGAAGATCACAACTGAAAGGCATCAAGAAATGATTTTGCAATATCTAATATTCTATTTGCTCTGTATAGACCACAAGAATATACAACACAATTTCCAAAAAGAAAAATAGTGCTGGAACAGTTATTGATTTGCAGGACCAGAACCAGAATTCAGAAGAGGTTTCCTGCATAGTGGCCCATAACCCAAGTCCAGAGAATTCCTGCAGTCATAATCCATTATTATAGCCCATTATACATAGGAAAATTACAAAACTGGCAATTCTTTTTCAGATCCATTAGATGCCTCAGCTGTGGAGGATGGCATCCAAAAACCATTCCAGAATATCAAAAAAGTAAAAGCTGAGCATCAGCTGAATGATACCAATTTTCTTGGCGATATGCATCATTTCCATTTCAGTTAGCCCTCTACTTATGACCATAATTGAGCCCAAAAATTTCCATTGCTAAGCATGACACTTGATGTAAATTTTGCCCTATTTTATGACCTTTCTTGCCATAGTTGTTAAATGGATCACTGAAGTTGTTACGTTAGTAACACAGTTATTAAGTGAATCTGGCTTACACCATTGACTTTGCTTGTCAGAAGATCACAAAAGGTGATCAGATGATCCAGGACATTGCAACTATCATAAATATACACCAGTTGCTCAAATACAAATTTTTATCACATGACCATGGGGATGTGAAAATGTGAAATGTGAAAAACAGTTATAAATCACTTTTTTTCTGTACAATTCTAATTTTAAAACTCACTAAACAAATGATTGTAAATTGAAGTCCACTTGTACTAATCAGGAAGAAGAATTCTTATTTTAAGAATGGGCTTTGAATGGTGCAAAAACAATGGGCTTATTGGGATAAACTTAGTTACTGTTTAAAGCTGCAACAAGCAGTTTAGCATCCTTCACAGCCCTTCCATGCTGTAGAGCACTTTATTTTCCAACAGCAGGGGTATCAAAGTGGTGGTCCACGGACTGGATACATCATGCGCAGGCCATTCAGCTCTGTGAAACATAATATAAGGGCAATGTGATGCTGCAAGTTTGAAAGCTGTGTACTAATAGTCTTGCTGAAATGTTGGACAGCTCCAGATATCAGTGTAATCCTTAAATCTTCAACAAAACAAGCAAAACAGGTCAAGGCTACAGTTGGCCTGTGTTTCCACTGCACTAGAAGAAAGGAACAGAATTAAAGGCCCTGTCACACTGCCCAATGGATGCAAAACGTTAGTAAAAAGGACACAACGGATGAGAAAAATGTTCCATCCGTTGTTATCCGCTCTCAAAATGGGCAAAAATGTGCATAACCAGAGCGGATAACACAAAAAAGGAACGGACGCGGGGAGGACGCAGAGCGGATGGAAAGCGGATGCGGAATGGAAGTGGATGGGAGATGATGGCACATCCGCTAGGCTTCTGGGGGACCTCAGCAAAGCGGACGTGGAATGGAAAGAGCGGGTGCAGAGTGGATGCACAGCGGATGAAGCGGATGTACAGTGGAAGCCTAGTGGATGCACAGCGGAAGCCTAACGGATACCGAGCGTTAATTGCACATGTGGGAAGGATGCATTGCGTAAGCCCGCGGATATAAAGGGAAGCAGCTCGGAAGCAGGTCACCATTCAGACGAAAGACCTGCTGCCGGATGGATTGACAGCCTTACCTGCCCTGCCTACATGCCTGCCTGCAAGCCTTGCTGCCAGCCTTGCTGTCTGTCTGCCTGTCAGCCTTGCTGCCAGCCTCCCTGCCAGCCTTGCTGTCTACCTGCCTGCCAGCCTTGCTGCCAGCCTGCCTTCCAGCCTCACTGCAAACCAGTCTGCCTGCCAGCATTGG